>JBAMMX010000022.1:1997457-2262457 GCA_037126225.1 Dillenia turbinata
AGCGTGTTTCACTCTTTATGAATGCGTATGGACACTCGGTCCATTCTGATTCGCCATCCTGGTATGTTAGGAATCATATACGATTTTTTTCATGGGGAACTGTAAACAATTTACTATCGGCATTTATGACTTGTATTTGTGCTGATCCATTTCATCTTCCCCGAATTAATTGAGACTTCTCCTTTTATGGTTATAAATAGCCATAATGTGTATTCACTTCGTTTCGCAGAGAATAGACGTTCTTCCTTCCTGGTTGCTTGGTGGAGAATGATTTTTCCTGAGGGTCGGTTTTCGGGACGTCGTAGCGTGCGATGCTCCTTGGTTGGGATGACTCCTGCTGGAATGAGATCTTATTAATGAAGAGGACTACTGGAATGAGATCTCATTATGTTAACCGTTCACTTTGGTTAGCATGATCTGATCCCTTGCCACCGAGGGAGTGCATCTTGTACCGCCTTGCATGGCCTTCTCCAGTCAGTCCTCGCCATCTAGACGCGGTTGGGGTGTTTCTCATACTGTTTTTTGGATAGGTAGGTTGAGTTCAGGTCGCTTGGGTGGGACAAATCCCGAACTCGCCTCTTCTTATCCCTAGCACTACATTGTTTTTGTACTCTCCAATGTAGGGATTATGTTCTTCCTCTTCAGGTGAATCAACAACCTGATGGGGTGGACCTTTATGTATATTCTCCCTGGCGTAATCAGTCAGACTTAGCAACTTGTTAATATATCTTGATGTATTTCTTTATATGAAAATGAATAAGAGAATTGTTTTTCACTTACTTGAGTCTTATTTTCTCTTCTTTTTGATTTCTTACGTTGCAATGCAATTTTCTTCCCATCTTCGACTTCAGGATAAGAGACCAGATAGTGTTAACTTTTCAGACTGCTTGACGTTCGGTCGATCGGATTCGAGAGTCATGTTTTCACGTTTGGGAGAAATCTCCACCGACTCATAGAACAGAGGTCGGGCGACTAAGACCTTTTTAACGATTAGGGCTTTTTGAAAAGATGGGTCGTGTCTACCCATTCGGGGAGTTATATCCCTTATTGGCAACGCGTATGATCGGTAGAAGCTTGGTGACTGAGGCCTTTAGATAGAAAATTTTAAGTTGTTGGGCTGTGTCCACCCGCCCGGAGAGTTACATCCCTTATTGACAACGTGTACGATCGGTAGAGACTGGACGTCTGAGGCCCTCTGATACGAAATTTTAAGTTGTTGGGCCACGTCCACCCATCCGGGGAGTTACATCCCTTATTGACGATGTGTACGATGGTGCTTAAGAAAGACCTCCCGGCTATTGGATAGTGCTAAGACTCATTGATAGTATATACGTAAGTTTTTCGAATTCCAAGTTCTAGGTATCGCCGATCCGTCTAGGTTGTCGAATCGGTACGTTCCCGGTCAGACTGCGGAATGTATTCGATACGAACCTTTCCAATTAGGGGCGAGCTTACCCCCAGACTGCTGTTGACCGGTAGCTTTCACTTTCCGTAGCACCAGTTCTTCGGGTTTAAACGTTCGGCTTCTAACCCTTCAGTTATGATACTGGGTCATTTGTTGCTGATAGGCCATCATCCGTGTTGATACAGATTCTCGTAATTCTAGAAGTAAGTCTAACATTTCTCATAGGGTGTGTTCGTTTTGCCCGACATCATAGTGAGCTACTCGGAGCAAGTGAATGCCTATTTCCATAGGTATAACTACTTCACTTCCATAAGTCAGATTGAAGGGTGTTTCTCTCGTTGCCCTTCGAGGAGTAATATGATATGACCAGAGGATACCATGAAGTTCTTTAACCCATTGTCCCTTGGGGTCATCCAGCGTTGTTTTTAGTCCTTGCAAGATTGTTCGGTTAATTACTTCGGCTAATCCGTTGGTTTGTGGGTGAGCGACCGATGAGAATCTATGTTAGATCTCTAGTTTCTCACAAAACTCCTGAAAACACGGTTGTATTATTTATATTTTTTTTTTTCCCCAAAAATATTCACAAAACCACCCAAAAATATCCCCCCCTTTCCCCCCCCCCCCCCCCCCCCTCCCCCCCCCCCCCACCCCCCCCCCCTCCACCCCCTCCCCCCCCCCCCCCCCCCCACCCACCCCCCCAAAATCCCCCCACATTTCCTTTTTTCCCCCCACTCTAAAAAAAAAAAAAAAACCCCCAAACAAACAAAAAAAAAAAAAAAAACAACAAAAAAAAAAAAAGAAAAAAAAAAAAAAAAAAAAAAAAAAAACACCCACCACCCCCCCCCCCCCCCCCCCCCCCCCCACCCCCCTCGCCCCCCCGTTCTCCTCTCCCTTTTCCCTCCCTATTTTTAATAAATATATTTATTCCCCACCCCCCCACTTTTTTTCCACTCCCTTTTTTTTTTTTCCCTTTTTTTTTTTTTTCTTTCCCTTCTCTTAAAAAAAAACAAATAAAAAAAAAAAAAAAAAAATATTTATATATTTTTTTTTTTTTTTTTTTTTTTTTTTTTTTTTTTTTTTTTTTTTTTCCCTTTCTTTTTCCTCTCCCCTTTTTTTTCTTTTTTTTTTTTCCCCTTTTTCCCCCCCCCCCCCCCAAAACCCCCTTTATCTTTTTTTTTTTTAAATTTCATTAAATTAAAAATACAATTTTCCCCACAAAAAACACAAAAAAAAAAAAAAACCCACCCCCCATAACACCCCCCCCCCCCCCCCCCCCCTTTTTTAAATATATTTTTTTTTTTTCCCCCCCCCCCCCCCCCCCCCCCCCCCCCCTATCTCCCTTCCTCCCCCCCCCCCCCCCCTCCTCTTTCTCCTCCCCCCCCCCCCCCCCTTTTCTCCCCCCCCCCCCCCCCCCACACCCCCCCCCCCCCCTTTCCCCCCCCGTGTGGCACCCCCCACCCCCCCAAAAAATTTTTTTTTCCCTTTTTTTTTTTTGTGGGGTAAAAAAAAAAAAGGGAAGACCCACCCCACCTTAAAATCATTTGGTCCTACCAATATGAGTCCGGCGCCGCTTCCCGAAACATTTGATGATCCGTCCACATGGATAGTCTATTTAGAGTCTGTCCATTCTTCTTGATGGCTAGGAAGTTGCCCTTCAGACACTGTGGGCAAAATGCATTCAAGGATAAAATCTGTCAGTGCTTGGCCCTTTATAGCGGGTCATGGTCGGTATTGGATATCTAATTCGCCTAACTCCACACTCCACTTCATGAGTTGTCATAACATATCCCTCTTCTTGAGGATTTGTTTCAGCGGTTGATCGGTGAGTACCACAATGGTATGGGCCTGGAAATATGGTCGAAGGCACCTCGCTGAAACAATCAAAGTATAGGTTATCTTCTCGATTGGCCGGTAGTTAATTTCAAAATCTTTCAATATCCTGTTGATGTAAAAGACTGACTTCTGGATGGCGAACTCCTGTCTCACCATTATGAAACAGAGTGCTCGTTTGGAAATGGCCAAATACAGATAAAGTTCCTTCTTGGGAATAGGCCACGAAAGCAGTGGCGGCTGCATCAGATATTCTTTCAGTCGTTCGAAGGCCGCTTGACATTCGGGCATCCATTTGAACTATCGGGATCTCTTCAACGCGACAAATATGGTCTTGTACTTTTTGGCAACCCTGAACATGAATCGGCTTAGGCCCGCTATTCGACCAGTTAGGCCTTGCACTTCCTTGAGTGTCTAGGGCGGAGTCATGTCTAATATTGCTTGTATTTTTTCGATGTTGGCCTCTATCCCTCGATCGGTGATCATGAAACCCAAGAACTTCTCGGAAGCAATTCAAAATGTGTTTTTTTCTGGGTTTAGCCACATATTATACCGTTCTAAAGTTTGAAAGGTCTCTTTAAGATCTGCAATGTGAGTTTCTACTATAACACTCTTTATGAGCATGTCGTTGATATAAGTTTCGACGTTCCTGCCTAATTGGATTTTGAAGATCGCATTGACCATTCGTTGGAAAGTTGCTCCGGCATTCTTCAAGCCAAAAGGCATGACCCGGTAACAGTACGTACCAAACTCGGTGATGAAGCTAGTTTTCTCTTCATCTTCTGATGCCATTCTGATCTAGTTATAGCCGGAGTAAGCGTCCTTAAAACTCAAAAGTTGGTGTCCTGAAAAATTGTCTACAAGCTTATCAATGTTGGGGAGCAAATAACCATCCTTTGGGCTTGCTATATTGAGGTTAGTGAAATCTATACATATCCTCCACTTGTCATTAGCCTTTTTCACCAAGACTACGTTAGCCAGCCATTCAGAATACTTGACTTCGCAGATAAATCCTGTTGTCAACAACTTCTGAACATCTTCCTAGACGGTGCGTTGGCGTTCAAGGGCGAATACCCTCTTCTTCTGCTTAGCTGGTTTAAAATCAGGGTTAACGGTCAGTTTATGGGCTATAACCGATGGGTCTATGCCAGGTATATCTTCTGGAGTCCATGCGAAGACTTTCGAGTGTCGTTGCAGACAGGCGACTAAGGCCTCTCGTAAGGGAGGTGACAGGTTGGCTCCTATTTTGACCGTTTGACTGGAGTCGTTTGTCAGAAGGATCTCGGTCGTTTCTTCTCCTGGTTTAGGCTTGGCTCTCAGCTCAGTGTCCTCTCTAGGTTCCAGAGCGTCAACCGGGAAAACTTCTTGAACGCCTTGTGTTGGGAAGAGGATAGAGGGGTCAGAGGCGCTTCTGACGGTCGCTACCCCTAGCGGCATTCTGAATTTCACTTTCATGTGTCTCGTGCTCGGTAGCGCCTCTAGATCGTCCAGACTGGGCCTGCCAAGTATGGCATTGTAGGGGGGAGTAAAGCTTTACCACATGAAAGAGGACAAGTGCGGTTGCGTGATTAGGAGGTCTTCCTAGGGTCACAGGAAGATAAATGATACTTTCGGGATAAGTTGGCTCGTTCGAAAGCCATTGGAGGTATCCGGGGGATGGCAAAAGTCGAGATGGATTGAAAGTCATCCTACAGAAGGCGTTCCAGGTTAGAAGATCGTAATCAGCACCCTGATCGACAAGGACCCTTTTTCACAGTGTAAGAGTCTATTTTGAGGGTGATGACTATATGGTCATCTTGAAGAAGATCTATTCCGGCTGGAAGGTCATCATTATCAAAACCTATGATTGGCCTTCTTCTTTTGGCAGGTGTTGTGTCGGGGATGACCGTCGTTGTGAGCATCACCATAAGATTTTAGAGATAAGTCTGTTTCCCACGGACGGCGCCAATCTAATAGAGGGGTTATGGCTCCACAGATACCAACTCCTTCTTAACTCGAACAGTAGCCGTTAATGGGCAGATTCATCTGTAAAAACCGTCGGACGGTTCTCCGGCGGAGAAACTCCGACGCTCAAGTCAATAAATAACGATTTTTGATTGGAAGAAAACAGACTGAGAGTTACGAGAATGTTGTTCCCTGTGATCAATATGCCCCCTGTGTTAGGTTTAGAGAGTATACCTAACGTTAAGGGTTTTGAAATGTCTTATACTTGTGAGAGTCGTGCGTCGCTGAGGGTCTTCTATCCTACCTTCTTTATCGGGCTAATCCGAGAATCTCGGAGGTTAATATTCTAAATTGATCACGATCCTCATCCATCGGGAAAAACTTCCAACTTCAGGAGAAATGTCTTCCTTATCTGGAAGATCCAAGACTTACCGTTATGAAATAAGAGGTTGTAGTTAGGGAAATTCTGACATTCTTTTAAAATTGTTTGGAGTGTCGCGTACTGTTCAATCGTTCGACAGATAAGGGGCCTTTGAGACTTCTCCGGTTAAAGAGTTGCATTTGCTCAATTGGTCGAGGAGGTTGTCTCTACTCGATGAGTCACGATCGGTTAACAATGTGACTGAGACTCTATACACCTGGGGAACTAAGACCTTTCAGTAGATCGATCGAAGGGACTATGACCCTTCGATAGATTATTATTATGGATGTTAGATACCGATCGACAAGCGTCTTTTCGACACTTTTAGTTTGGGCCCCGGTCATGTCCCACAAAAATAAAAATCGTACAAATGAACAGGACCAACCTGTGCACACATTCAAATAGTTTTTGGAGGGAGGCACAGGCCGGTGCCAGCCCCACGTGTCACCCCCCTAGGACTAGGAAATCATGCCCCAACACCTGACCACCAACTTGAATGACACAACCTGCTTCTCTGTTTTTACTAAAAGAAACAGACACACGCAACATGATGGGCTGGGAGCCCTTATCATGGTCATGTAAGTTGGGTTTTGCCATTTATTATGTTTGACGTTGAGATCTCATCTTCTATAAATAAATGAAGACGTGTGACCGTTAAACCACATCCTAAGAAAGAAAGGGTCAAATCCAGTTGTCGTTCTAGGGTCCTGAAAATGCCATACCAAAAACTAAATTTAGATAGTCACCACCGAGCATGATAAGATGGCTTGAAATTTAAGTCATATAACTCAAGAATTAACCTAAATTAGGTATTAATATTAGTAGAAATAGTATGAAAAAAAAAATTGGACAAAATAATTTCAAATAAATAATTTCAAAATAATTTCAAATAAATGTAAACCCCAATATCAATAATTCTATTAATATTTTATCTTAGACAAAATAATTAATTTGTAAATGATACCCTGATGCAATAATCAAATATCAATAATAAATTAATATGTCAAATTATAAACTTTTCTTTGAATCAATTCATAATTTACATATAAAACCAAATAATCATCACATGTTTATCACCGTAAATATACACACAATTTTGATAAAACACTTACGTTTCTTTGGACCCATCGGTATTCATATAAGTTGTATGTTCAAATGCTTTTATATTTCGAAACAAAATAATTTTTATAGGAAATCTCACTTTGGCGAGATACTATTTCAATTAAAATATCTCAAAATATATATAACAATTATTTAAATTAATAATTATATTCTTAATTGGAGTTATGTCCAATTTTAAACTAGTGGACTTAAACTTGAAAATTGGTCATATATTTAGATCTAATTTTATAATCTATTTGGATCCCTGAACCTAATCATTCATACACTTTAAAATGGGTTAGAAATTTAGGCTCAATTTCATAATTCAAACATATCAAAATAACAGAATTTACTTAATGAGCCTTACTAATCGAGTCTGCTAGAAAATCTAACCTTATACTAAAAAATTGGGCCAACGAGGGCCCAATTTTAATATTAAAACTGGTTTATAATTTTGGTTCAATATTTCATTAATGAATTAATTTAACCTAAAATCGGTCTAAATTGTCCTTTTCGACTCAAACTGATCCATTAAATTCTATTAAATATCTAATGGGTTCTCCTTCATGTCCATTAAACCCAATGATTCAAGTCCACCAAACCCAATGGCCCAATTTTTTTTTTTTTAATTCTGAAGGCAAAGAAAAAAAAAATGACCTCTAAAGCAATTCAAAAAAAAAAAAAAAAAAAAAAAAAAAGCAACTCAACTCTGGGGAAGCATTAAATGTCACCGAAGCATTAAATTGTCCCTTTCCCACCCTTTTTTTTCACCTTCTGTGATAGTGTGTTTTTTTTCTTTTCATTTTTTTATTTTTTTTAAAAAAAAGACAGAAGGCGGAAAGGCTTTTTTTTTTTCTTTTGGTTTCTAAATTTTGTAATTTTGTAAAGCACCAGAAAAAAGGGAAGTAAAAACCTCCCTTTTTTATTTCAAATTTAAATCACTGTTCACACAATTTCAAAATCACTTAATTTTTGAAAAACAAAATTTAGAATTCCAATATCTAAATTTTCATAATTTCTTAATAATTTGAATACGCAATCTCTGATACACTTATTGAGACTTATTTGATGAAAACCATCATTAATACATAAACCATACAACCTTAAATTTACATGCTAAATCATTAAGAAATTGCAAATAATAAAATATAAAAATTGAAGGAAAACATATCTGTTGGAGGAGAGTTTTGACTCCACAGATCCTGTTCTTTATGATTCGAACGGGAGCTCGAAAAACCGTCGGAAGGCGCTCTGATAGTGGAGGCTCCAACATTTAAGTCAGAAAAAGCAGTTTTTTAGATGAATGAAAGCAGACTCAGAGAGGGAGGACAGATTTCCTTGTGATTCGTGTGCCCCCATGTGAAGTTCAGAGAACTTGTTTGGTTTTGATGTATCGAACGGTTTTATATGAAGTGCCACAAGAGCCATATGTATTCAGCATGTTACAACCCTAGTTTCCATATAAGGAGATTCGAACATTTTAGAGTTCAAATGTCAGAGATTTGAAATAATTATCATTTAGGAAATTTAATTATACAGGGAGTTTCTTTCCCTTATCGATTAAATTTTTAAGAGTTTCCTTCCATATCCGCAAGATACATTTCGTGCTATGGTAGGAAATAAAATTCGTTGTGAGATACGTTTGAATATTGTCTCTGGTCGATGAGGACCGGAGGTGTCGATCCTTTGAGTAGCTACTAGCTATCAGTTGAATGTAGAGAGGGATAAGTATTCGAGAGCACCGAACACTTTCGCGAATCGATTGCATAGACCGCATCGGGAGTTAGCCGAATAGCAAATAGGATACTAAAGATGGCAAATCCTCTCAGTGAATTGGGGCGACATGGCCCATTCAGGGAGATGGATCCCATTGATAGAGCAGGGCGATATAGGCTCATTTGAGCTTAAGTATATTAAACTTTTTGAATCACGGGTCTTATGTTTTCGTATTGAGCCTTTTGAATAAGGTCCTTCATAAGCCCCCGACTTGTGATGCCGTTTCGTGAGAAGGGCGCCATGAGTAATGACTTTGTTGAAAAGGTACCAAACTTTTAATGCAATGAGTGTCCCTTTGATTTCCATGAACCATCTATAGCACTCTTTTAAAAGCCACACACTTAGGCGTATTATGTATTTTGCATTTTCCTTTACTTATTGTTATCTCATCTAGTGAGAATTCTTTCTGAAAAATGTTAAAGGGTTCTTCTTCTTCCCACCAAAGTATTAGCAAGATCCATAGCACAATGACAAAGGAGGGGCTTAACGAGATACAAACTGATATGGCTCTGGGGGTGATTTTCCACACCGATAGAGATAGGGTGAACAGAGCACCCGACGGTTGTGTTCCTATGCATAGGCTTTTTGTAAAGTATGGAATAAAGATTTCGTATACGGGCCCACTTGCCAAGGTGATGCAGTACTGGAGAGTTTACCCCACCTTGCTCATTTCGAGTGCTTGGCGCTTTGTGATCACGATAATTTCCCTATTAGGGTTTTGTCGCCTTCGTTTTGATGTGGAGAATTTGGTTATTCTTTTCTTGTTGATGCAGACAAGGATCAGGGTTCTACCCATAGTTGGTATCAGTTACAGAGTTGTTCGGATTCCCATTGGAAGTTCTACTATAGTGAATCAAAGGACAAGTTCTTGGCACAAAATTATTTCTTCATGAGATTTTTGAATTGGGATCTTCTACCTATATTGCCGAATGTGGACCAGGAACCACTGTTGAAGGGGAAGCCTCCACTTCCTACTCACCATTCTCGATTTTTCAAATCTGTCAGATGCTATTGTGAGTTCACTTGTCGGAACATTTGGGTGGATTCGCTAGTGGATGATCAGATGTTAATTTTGGCAGGCCTGCTGATCGATGAGAGAAAAAAAAATCGACAGGCCTATCCTGTTAGAGCAGAGTGAGAAGGAGTTGGTCGATGATCTGAATTTAGTAGAGCACTCCATTTTGGATACCATTTAGACCGATAAGGAAGTGAGACTGAATTCCAAAAGGCCGCATGAGCATCAAAAGGCCTCCCAAGGAGGGGCCATCGAAGTCGAAGAGAAGAAAAGTCCAAGTACCTGAATCACCTGAGAAAGAGGAGGCACAGAGGAGACCGAAGAGCATATATCTACAATTTTGTCAAGGCACTCTGAGGAAGAAGAGGATCATGGGGGAACCGAAGAGCATATGTCTCCCATTGCGTTAAAACGCTTTGAGTTTGTGAGAATGGAGATGGAGGGGGTAAGCAGTCGATCGCTTGATGTGTCTTTCTCAGCAAAGGGTGCGAAAGAGGGTATCTTGATGGAAGAGGCTCCTGAGGCAGAGGTGCCGCGGGCGCAACTGTCTCATTGGTATGAGAGGGTCCGTCAGTAGAGTCACAGGTTCCTATTTTGCCTATGGGCGAGACATCTATTTCGTCTCCTGCAAAGCTACAAAGACCTCACTGTGAGGGAGCGGAGGAAGATGGGCTCCCGTTGTTTGTTTCTGTTAAACCTTTTGATATACAAAAGGATAGGCAAGGGGAGATTGATTGTTGTCTGCATGGGGGCCATCGATATGACTATGTTGATGTCGAAGGGACTTCTGACTGGTCGAACGGTTTGACTTT
The DNA here is from genome assembly GCA_037126225.1 of Dillenia turbinata. Lineage (NCBI taxonomy): Eukaryota > Viridiplantae > Streptophyta > Magnoliopsida > Dilleniales > Dilleniaceae > Dillenia > Dillenia turbinata. Next base: position 2,007,762 of record JBAMMX010000022.1, read on the forward strand.
CAGGATCCCAACTTGGAATTATCGAAGGCATCTCCCGAGTGGGTGGATAAAGCTCTCCAATCTCTTTGCTTGATGGTACTTTTTCAAACTAGAACTTGTTTTGTTTAATTTTTTCTTTTGATTAACTTGTGTAATTTTTCCTTAGACTATAGTTTTAGTAGAATTCCAGAGGCAACGGAGGAACCAGTCAGAAAAGCGGGTCAACCACTTGGGGAACTAAGTCTTAGCATTACAAGATGCTTTGGAGCAGAAGGAGAAAGATGCCCAGACTGAGAGCATCTCTAGTGCTTTGCTTGTTGAAAAGGATGAGAAAATCAAGTACTTGGAAGAAAAGCTGGCGTCGGTCGAAAAGCGCTGCGAGGAGTTGAAAGCCGAGCGGCGTCTTCACATGGGCAACCTAATAACTGCAGAGACATTGATAGGGCTACAGGAAGAGTCTCTTTGGGAAGTCGAGCTGAGAATATCGCATCTTGAGGAGTTCTATCTTAGGGACACTATGGCCCTTAGGCAATCCCAACCTAGGCTGCTAGAGAGACTAAAGTGTGCTGAGGCAATAGCTCGTGAATTTGGGATGCATAGGGCTTTGCCCCTTTAGAGGGGGCGACAGGTCCGATGGCTACGAGTCAAGGCCCTATCCTTGTAGCTCTAGATGGTGATCATGTCAGGCTGGCTACAATTCAAACAGTTGTTGGAGTCCTCTTCTCGAGGGGTCTTAGCGCTTTCCCCTCCCTAATCTAGTGTGACTTTGTAATTTTCGTTCAGCAGGCCTTCGATTATATAATATGTTTGCCTTTTTAAGAGCTTTTCCTTTGGTTGAATACATAATGTACCTTTTTCTTTGCATATTCTAGATATGCCTTACTGATGATTTCCCAAGTCAATTGGTTTGTGGGATATTGTTAACTTGCCTGGAAGTGCATCGCCTTTGTTAGAAGGGCATGCTGATTGAGCTATGACTATACTGGAGATCAGGTTTCATCTGTCACTTTGAAAACTTAAACAATAGTGCTTCGATGAAAAAGAATCTTTTGTGGATAGACTGATGCGACTCCGGTTTGTTTAAAATGGTGGGTCCCATTAACGGATCAGGGCGATACTAGCCTGTTCAAGAAAATGGCTTCAGTAGAAGGATCGTCACGTCAGGTGGTCAATCAACATGGATTCATTCAAAGGAATGGATTCTATCGGTGGGACGAGACGACGTAGGCCCATTCGAGGAGATGGATCCCTTCGGTAAAACGGGAAAAAAGAGGCCCGTTTGGAGAGATAGATTCTCTTGGTAGATTAGGGCGACTCATTCAGAGAGATAGATCCCTTTAGTAGATCGGGGGGACTGAATCCCATTCGGGGAGATAGATCCTTTTAGTAAGACAGGGCGATAGAAATCCATTCGAAGAGATAGATCCCTTTAGTAGGACGGGACGATAGAAACCTGTTCAGAGAGATAGATCCCTTTGGTAGGACGGGAGATAGAGGTCCATTTGGGGAGATAGATTCTTTCGATATGTCAGGACGACTGAGACTCATTCGGGGAGATAGATCCCTTCGGTAGGTCGGGACGACTAAGGCCCATTCGGGGTCACAAGAGTATCTTATCATGAAAAGAAATCAGCTTTGAGTAGACTAAATGTAAACACAGAAAGAGGCATCCGCTAGAAGATATTGTAAAAACGTATGCTAAAAGAAAGGTATCATGATTTACTCAAGAAGGGAGGTAAAGAACACTAGGTCGTAGGCTAGAAAAGCACAAGTAGGAATGTAGGGCTCATGCAGGGATTATGGATCATGGATCTGGAGGATCACTCCGTCTTGTCTGTCATGCAATGGTCGATTTACTGGCGAACTGTTCAGTTCTTTTCCTCATGGCGGGCCATGCCGTTCGGGGGAAGGTGTATCTTTCCCTTCCACACTAATGAATTTTTACAATCTTCCACTTTGGATCAAAAATTCCAATTCATCTTTGAGTTTTTTTACAGTCGTCAGTCATATGTCTGTATCTCGGTGGCCGTGATAGCACTTTGACCTGTCCTTTTTGGGATCATCCTTGGTGGGATGAGATGACCATTTGATATATGATTTGTTTTTGATTTGAAATAGGACTTGGCTGGGGGCCTCTATAAGTGTCAAACTTTCACTGGCATTGTTTGAGAAGATAAGAAGTCAGGCTAAAGTTCATACACCTGATTTGGTTTTTCATTTTCATGTGACAAGCAAGTATTTAAAGACTATTTCTACTTATTGAAGAACATCAAAAATCAAATCGGACTTTTCAGAATTGAGAAGGGTTTTCTCTTAAATTCTTCACTGACCTATATAGATTTATCTAGAATTGATCAATTTTGTGGCATTTTCAACACTTTGGGTTTTTGTCTTTTCAAGTTCTAGGGTTCGAGTGGATCAACCAATGGTGTACATATCTTCTTGACCATGAGTTCATAGGATCTAATTCTTGTGAATTCTCATAATATTTGATACTTTGATTTATATTTCTTTTGTATTAAAATCTTAATTTAAATATTCTTGATTTTTGACAATTTAAAAATATTTTAAAATTTGAAATTTATTTTTAGTATTATATTGAAATCATATTTATTGAAATGATTTTTTAAATTATATAAATTATTTATATATGACCCTAAAATCTAAAGTAAAAATTATTGAGTATCAAACTATATTGTAACAAGAAAAAAGTCCAAATAGCAACTTTGATTTTTTTTTTTTTTGTTTTTTGGATGACAAAAGAAACTTTATATCAAAAGAAAAAAAGAATACACAGGCTTCAAGACATATATTGAGAAACCTAAAAAATTAGCGATCTATACAAAAAGATTTAAATCATAGTCTCAACTAATGATAAGACTACACAAACAAAAATCGCACCGACTCATGGTGTTAACTGACACTCATCTATCGTTATTTTGTTTCTCTCCATCCAAATATAGTAGATACAAGCACTGAGAAGACATTTGAAAACCCTAATCCACCAAAGCGGATGTCTAGCTGTGGACTGAAGAGTATCTTGAATGCCCAACAAGAGATAGGAAAGCTTACAGGGACACGCTTTGCCATGGTCAATGTCCATACCTCCCTCGAGAAGGGATATCGGAAGAAGAGGTGATCAATAGTCTTTCTATGGCTAGCACAGAGATAAAGTCGAAAATCCAATTCGGAGCAAGAAATCACTTATCTGATAAGAATATTTGAGGTGTCTCCAAGCTGACGCAATAGAAAACTCCTAACTTGTGTTGATCTTCCACACAAGCTTATCACAGCCAATAAGACTCTGGAATAACACTCTAGATACAGTCATAGAACGCTTGCAACAACATCGGATTTTATTGCTCATTACCCTGCATATACTTTATCCAAATAGTACTAGCAAACGCATCTCGAACAGAACACTTAATAGAGAAATTTGACCTCTCTATGGTTTGTCTCCCAAAAGCCTCTTTCAAAGGGCCTATAGGTGACCGATCATCATACCAAAAAGATATAAGACTCCCATTACCCATCCTCTATGCCACCAGCTCATGAACCAAGTGCTTAAGGAAAGGAGTTTCCTCCAAAACCATGAACATCTGTCTAAAACTCTGATGTACCAAAAGCTGGGGCCCCTCAAAAGATAGCTCCGCACCCATCTAATCTATACATTATCCTCTGGATCAGAAAGGATATGCCATATGTGCTTAAGTTGGGCAACTTTATTCCCATCCGTGACTCGCTTCAACCCAAAACCCCCTTTTTCTTTAGATTGGCACACAAGTGACTAAGCAACGTTAGCCCTATGTCAATCGAGAGATGGACCAGACTATAAGAACCTAGACATAAGTTGTTCAATCACCTTGCATACCGCCTTTGGAAGAAGGAAAATAGAAAACCAATATGTTTGAATCGAAAAAAGAATAGAGCTAACCAGCTGTAACTGACCTGTATAGGATAAGTGTCTACTCGTTGAATGCTAGATCCGAGCTACTATATGCATAACCAACTGAGCATATTCTGAAGCTGAAAGTCGGGTAAACAGAAGGGGAGCCCCAAATATCGAACAAGGATGCTACCCTCGTGAAATCCTAAAATCCTCAAGATATCCTTCTTAACCTCCTGACCCACTGCTTCAAAAAAGATTTCTCTCTTCTACAAGTTCATCCTCAAACTAGATAACATCCCAAATAGAGCTAAGCCAACTAAGATACTCTAGACCAAAAACAAAGTACCCTGAGAGAAAAGTATCAGGTCATCCACAAAACAAAGATGGGACAGGCTAATAGCCTGACAACTCCAATGATATTCAAAGTAAGGCCCCCAGTGATTTGCCGCATCAAACCCAAAAAACCTCCATGATCATCACAAAGAGCATGGGGGACAGTGGATCTCCTACCAAAGATCCCCCGAGTTTCGAAAGAAATCTGTCAACTCCCCATTAATTGAGATCTCAAAACTGGTCGTGGTGACACACTCCATAATCCACTCAATCAGCCAAATAGGAAAGCCAACACACTCTAAGAATATCGAGAGGAAATCCCACTCCACTGAGTCGTAGGCCTTCATAATATCCACCTTTGTCGCACATTGGGGGAATCACGATTTAGGTGATAAGCATGAAGGAGTTCATGAGCAAGGAGGAAGTTATTTCTAATCCTTTTCCCCCTCACAAATGCTGACTGCTCACTATCAATAATACTTGGAAGCACCTGACTTACATTCGCTGCAATAATTCTCGAAATGCACTTATAAATCATATTGTAACAAGAGATGGACCTAAAGTCTGATAAAGATGTCGGATTATCCTTCTTCATGATAAGTAAAATGATGGTACCATTCACTTCCTTAAGATGTCTCCTGTAAGCAAATAAATCCAATACAGCCCTAGTGACATATGGTCCCACAATATCCTAGCTAGACTTGTAAAACTCAACACTGTACCTATCTGGACCCGGGGCCTTATGCCTGCCCAAAGAGAACTTAGCCTCCCACACCTCATCACCGAAATCTCCAAATAGTGAATCTGAGACTCAGACAATATTTCTTGAAGTAAAGATGAGATAAGTCTAGAATCTGACTCTTCAGCCTTAGATCTTCTCGAAAATAGCCCCCTGAAATCACTCGAATCATATATTCTTGTGCCACCCTCACAAATTAGAGAATAGATGGAATTATGTTTATGCCTTTGATGAACTGAATTGAAAAAGAAAGTAGTGTTCCGATCCCCTAATTGAAGCCATCAGATCCTTGCTTTCTGGCATAACATACTCTCATTTATACCCGAAAGCATATAGTGGCAGCTGACCTCTCAGCCTTCCCTAACTCAGACTCATCACCAAACAACATCTAATGCTGAATTTGTACCAAACTCTCTCAGGCCTCCTAAATTTGAGTAGATAAGTCACTATACTCTTGCAAATTCAACTGCCTCAACTTTAACTTCAAACCCTTCAACCTCCTATATAAGTGATATATCAAAGTGCCATAGTAAGCCTCAATCCATGCCTCCAAAACAATTTCTTGATACTGAGGGCGATCTGTCCAAAACTCAAATAACTTGAATGGAACTCTCCTCCATTTTTTCATCATTTTTTTCCTGCTAATTTCTTCTTTTTTTTTTTCATAACTCAACATAATAACGACTAAAAATATACATAAAACTCAAACAAAACAATAATACCTAAAAAGATAATGTGATGCTATCAACTATAAGTATATTCATGAATTCGAGTTTAAAATCTGGGGTTAGAAAAAATAGGTCATAGGGTAAATCGTGTAGGTAATATACGAAAGAAAACTTTTAGGCTTAAAGGGGTTAACTAAGGGGTAAAATGATTGGGTTTGTATTTTTCGAAAGACAAAAGTGTGTAATTCTAAGTGTCTTAATCATTTTGGTGTATGAAAATAGAAGAATGTGGTCTCAAAATGTATAACAAATTAAGTTCTAGAATGACCAAATCATGTATGATATATACTCAACAAGAAAAATGATGAAAGCAAAAAATTGTTCTATAAATCTCAAATTCTCATTAAGGTAAATTTGGTATTAAATCTTACATGTCTAAATTTCAAATCAATCATAAAAAGATGAATTGCCACTCATATACCAAATAACTACTAATACCAATTGTCTGTCATGCAACCCAATTCACAACAAGTAATAAATAAGGACTAAAAAACTTGAGAAAATCTAGTTGGCATGGAAAAATTTTTCAAAACTCAAGAAATTCAGCAAAACTCAAGATTCCTATATAAAAATATACTAATTCCTAAAAAGAATGTCCCAAAAATCAGAATGAAATAAATAAAACATCTAAAAATCAAAATGCAATGTATCCCCCCACACTTAAGTTAAACATTGTCCACAATGCAAATGATTCTAAAATTAAGAGAAGAGAACAGAAAGATTCCCTTAATTAAGTCGGTGAACTCTCAACCTCCTCTTCAGCAATTTCTCTTCTCATGCAAAGGGTTATTTATTGACCTATAAAAAATACCATCAAAAGTTAAACCTAAATTAAATCAACAAAAACAAAGATCAAAGAAAATCATAAAATCATAAAAATATTGGGTTTCCTCCCAATAAACGCATTTCTTTATTGTCTTTGACTAGACATAAACTTATTGCTTCTACCATGCTCAAATTGTTTTCGAACTTGAGGTAAATTTGTATCCAAAATAGCACATGCATCAATGTATTCATCATCTAAAAACTCGTGTCTCACATGCAATGAACTAATAATGCAATTTCAAGAGGATCTTTAGAAAAAAAAAAGACGTTCAAATCATGCTCAACAATCCTATCAATGCAACTATGTTCAAAATCAACTCTAAAAACCTCTTGAGTATCAAAATTTTTCATTGACTTAAGGACATCAAACTCAATTTTCTTATCATTCATTTTCAAAGTCAGTTTTTGACAAGAAATATCAATTAATACACATGCAGTGTTAAAAAATGGTCGACCCAAAATCAAAGAAATACCCTCATCATCATCCATGTACAGAACAACAAAGTCAACGGGAAAGATGAATTTATCAAACTTTACCAAAATATTCTCAACAATGCCTCTAAAATACTTGACACTCCTATCAACTAATTGTAAAGAAATATTAGTAGGTCGATAATCCTCTAATCCTAACTTTAAAAATATGAAGTATGGCATAAGATTGACGCTGACACCCAAATCACAAAGAACATCAGAAAAATCAAAAGAGCCAATAATGCAAGGGATGGAAAAACTCTTTGAATCTTTAAGTTTCGACGGTAGCTTCCTTTGTATAATTGCCGAGCACTCCTCCGTAAACTTGACCGTCGAAATCTCATCCAGCTTCCTTTTGTTTATGATCACATCCTTCAAAAACTTTTCATAGCTCAGTATCTGCTTAATAGCATCCAAAAGAAGAATGTTAATAGGCAGTCTCTTAAAAATTTCAAGAAATTTCTCAAATTATTTTTCTGCATTATCACTCAACAAACGACTAGGGAAAGGAACACGAGGTCTATACTCTCTCAAAAGTAAGGAACTTCCCTATTTTGTTTCAGATGCCTTGGTCACTTCATCAGATGGCTAGTTGTTTTCAGCTTCTTCTTTGTTCTCTTCCTTTGACTGAATTGGCTCGTCCTGCAGTTGCTTCTCACTCCTCAATGTAACTTCTTTCGCTTGCTCTCTGGAATTCTTTTCTGTATCACTCGACAGTCTATCCGACACACGAGAATGAAAGACGTTAGTTAATTGATCAATCTTATTCTCAAGTTTTTAAAATATTTAATTAGTCACAGTTGATAAGCGTTCAATTGTTATCTCCCACAATGCCTTGTTTTCTCTTGGATGTTGACTTCCAAAAGCAAAATTATGTGGATTGCTTGGTCGTGGTGGCGCCCCTTGACTCCATAAAAATTTTGGATGGTTCCTCTACCCAGGATTGTATGTGTTGGAGTACGGGTTATTCTGAGGCCTGCCAAACTTACACACATAGTTCGCTTGCTACACCTGCGAACACGCAGAAGACACGTGAGTAGAATCACCACACGAATCACTAAACAAGACTTGATTAGCCATAACATTTGTTTGATTAGTTTTCAAAACATGTAATATAAAATCCATCTTGGCATTAAGCAAGTGTCAACCTCATGCACACCAGCCCTCTACCTAGGAATTTCACACTCACTAGACCAGTCGTATGGATTAGATGCCATATCATGTAGTAATGCACATGCCTTATCATAAGAGTTACTCATGAATGCACTCTCAACCGTAGCATCAATGGTAATTTTCACGGAATTTAAAAGACCATCATAAAATGTTTGTAAAATCAACCAGTCAGGAATACCATGATGTGGGCACCTTCTAATCAAATCCTTAAACCGTTCTCAAACATTATACAAAGACTCTTTCTTAGATTGCCTAAAATTAGTAGTGTCATTACGTAGTTTAGCTATCTTAACAGGTAAAAAATATTTAGCTAACAATGCTTGAGAAAAAAATTTCTTAAGTTGTGAAATGATTAGTAAGAGAAGAGTTTAACTATATTTTTGTCTTTCCCTTAAGAGAAAAAGGAAATAACTTTAACTTGATGGCATCGGGGCTGACTCCATTTAGCTTAATTGTGTCACTGATCTCTAGAAAATTTTTCAAGCAGCGGTTTGGATCCTCGAATGCTTCACCACTAAACTGATCTACTTGTACCATCCCAGTGAGACTCGGTTTCAGTTTAAAATTGTTTGCCTCCACAGTGGGTCGCACAATGCTAGTTTGAATGTCTTGAAATCTAGGCATCGAATATTCTCTTATTACTCTATTTTCATGAGCCATTGCTTCTTCTTCTTTGACTTGCCTAACTTGTCTATAAATGGCTCATAAAGTTCTCTTAATCTTAGGATCAAAATCAGCTAGTTTAAGACTCTTGGATCGCAGTATGCACTGTACGGATACAAAAAAAGAATACAAAATTCAAAATTCAAAATCGATTGCAATAACCACTCAAGAAAATCTATAATACCTAGATAATGTAAAAATCATAAAAACATAGCAAAATAATATAAAAAGATACCCAATAAGACAATCAAAAAATTCTAAAATCACGAAAAAATCTAAAAAAAAAAAGAAAATCCTTTGAAAATGATGCAATTTGACAAAAATAAAGTCATGCCTGTAGCATTTGTCACGGGTTTTGTTCAGCAAGCTAAAATCCTTTAAAACAAGTGGTCACTTACCCTAATTGCTTAATCCATTTTCAAACAACTAAAAAAAAAACTCAAAAGAACTTAATTCTATATGAAAGAAGTAAGAAATATATGAAAAAGTCTAAAATCTGTATACTCTATTTACCAAAAACAAGAAAGAGACGAGAAAAAAAAATAATGTCCAATCTGAAACAAGATGATTTTTATTGATATGCATGAATATCCTCGACAACGGTGCCAAAAACTTGTTACATGATTTTTGTGTATCACGATTTCGGACAAATATACCCTAGTCGAATGTTATGTATAGTGCGAAGCATGTGTCATTCTCATGAGGATATTATATATTAACATTTATAAAATACCCTATCTAAGTTGGACAAAATGAATCAAGATTGCAAAGATATCAAAATTATGAAAATATCAAAAATAGAACATTGATGAATAAAAACCCTAGTTTTATAAAACTCTAGAGTATCAATTTCATCTATCTCTAATTTTTTAACATGGTTTAAATTTTTCAGATTTCTTAAAATTTATTAACTAAAAATTCATTTTTGATGATAACAGATTTTTCTAAATTAAATTTATCCAATGGTCATGCAGTAAAACGCTAATTCGACTAACTAAAACTCAATGGTCACGTAATTTTGATGAGACCGAACTGCATTAAGATCTATGAAATATCTATAATCTAGAGTTTCCCCTAAGATCCCCACACACTGAGTTAATCATTCGTCGATCTCATAACCCTATATGGATTTTATTGTATTATTCAGATTTCAAGCAAGATTTCATATATGTAATCACAAATTATCAAATCGTAAAACCCTTTACGAATGAAGTATTAAGTCCAATATGAAATCTCATAAAAGAAGAACAGGCCAATAAAGATTTAAGAGAAAAAAATGAATCAAATCATGTTATGAATTAAAGAATAAAATTTATCGAGTTCTAGAAATAAGAAATCTAAATAGACATGATAAAAAAAAATAAAAGTAAAGAAAACATCGTTAAATAGAAAAATCCGTCCAAGGAGATGGCTACTAGGGTTTCTCCTCTCTCCTAAGCACAAAGGATGTCTCATTCTTATAATTTAAGTTCTAAGAGTTCTAAATGATTAAAAATTCGTGAATCTTCATAATAACTTGATATTTCACTTGGATTTGGACTTTTAGAACTCATGGATCTTGATTTCCAACATTATAGTAATTTCGACTCAAATTTCGGATATCTTTTGTTCTGACCCTGTCTCTAAGATCTTCATAAGATTTGTAGGCCTTGAAGTTTTCTTTCTAACTCAACAAGAATTAGGTCAATCGGATATTAGAGTAGAAATTTATACTCAAAATACTAACAGTTATCTATATAGTCTAATATCCTTAAACAAACCTAATAATCTCAAAATAAAACCCATGAAAATAATCAGTGTAAAATCATAAAATAAAACCTAAAAATAGTTTTAAAAGTCATAAAATAAAGCCTAAAATAAATTTAAATAAAACAGTTCAACTGTATAAAAATATTGTTATCGGATTCTGTACCTGTCTATTCCATCACGTAAAATAGACCACAGAATAATGCAAATCCTCTAACTCAGATTCCCTCAAATAGTCATCCAAAATAGAATCAGACATCGACCATCCTCGATTACCTCCCTTTATCTTAGAAGACTATCTAACAGCATTAAAATCTGCAAGGACACACCACAGGTGACCAAACTTCTGATTTGAGATCTCAAGAAATCCCATAACAAATGAGGATCACCTACTAGGTTAGATCTATACACAATATTAATATTCATATGCATCCCTGAACTAATAAATTAAACCCTACAATGGATTCACTGCATCTCACAAGTGAGAACAGTCACACTAACCTCCAACGAGTCCTAACATAACCATATCCTCCCAGTAGTATTACTTGCTTGGATATTCACATAATTCCAGTTAGGCAAAAGAGAATGCTGAATATGTACCTCATTTGATGCCCGCAACCTAGTCTCTAAAAGTCCAAGCAACTACAATCGATTCTATATCACAAAACTTCTCACGATTCGAATGTGAATTGGGTCATTCAGATCTCTTACATTTTAACATGCTATTATCTGGAATGTAATGTGAGGGGACACACCTCTCAAATAGCTCAATAGGCTTTCTTTTGCCCCTTTCTAGCCTTCCTGCCCCTAGAAGGATGGGACACAAGAAGAACTTGAGGGGGGAAGAACAAGAACTATCACCCACCATAGAACTTGTCTCTATTGAAATATCTAACTTGACTCCTCCCAAACATCTTCCAGGCCAGATGTCACTCAAAATACTTGGAACACTATCATACTCGCATAATGTGATACAGTCTCTAAGATCTGGTGAAACTACAAATGGAATCGATATCTCCTCCCTAACCATCAAAGCAAGACTGAAAACACATACAGGGGAGAGAGAGAGAGAGAGAGTGAGTGAGAGAGAGATTTCCTCGTACTTGGTCTAAAAATCTATCTCTACCTTGAGAGGGCAAATCCATTTTCAAATGTCTAAACAGCACCTCTTTAGGGGGAAAATGAGCTCTTATTTTGGAAAGTAATAGATAATATAAAGACAGTACATAAAAACATTTGTGGTAGTTGAAGAGCAAATATTGGTGGTAGCTACGATTACCAAACAGACACAAATAGAGCAACCATGCAATGGAAATAGCTCATAAATGTAAACTTGAAAGTCTGCTTACCAAATAATTAAAAAATAAATAAAATAAAATGAATAAGTTACTTGTTTTATAGGAAGTAATTAAAATAATTTAAAATTGTAAAGATATATTCATATAATTCTAGTTATAAATGAATAAATAACAAATGAAAGTTGATACAAATTTATGTATGCAACTATTCTTAAATGCTTTTGATAATTTGTGTTGATTTTCTGAAGCTGAGTTGTTATTTGAATCACTTTCTTTTTTTTTTTTTTTTTTGTTATATAAGGGGTCAGCAAAATCGTGAAAATACATTCGCCCATAAAGATTCGAATACTAGATCATCGAAAAAACACTTAAGTAATAACTCTTTATTACTCAGATGTCCTTATAAGGACTGTTATTTGAATCACTTGCAACCTATTTTCAAAAAATAGAATCAATCTAATTTTCTCTCATACCTAATATTTTATTTTGTCATGATGAATTTAACAACTAATATAGCAAATTAGTACCTTGTAATGCCCTTATGCTCTTGGGAATTGGGGTTAAAACTATCTGCCTTTAAAAGTTCATTTATACATGTTGGAGGTGGATTTGCTCTATAGATACCTATTTCACTAATACAAGTGTGGAATCGGAGTCACGAGGAGTCTTTGGGGTCTTCGAGAGTGATGAAACCTGTAAATACCACCATAGGGTGCTTCGTTTGGGGAGATCCTGTCGTTCAAGTCAGAAAGAGCAGTTTTGGAGAATAAGAAATAGACTAAAAAGAGTCGAGAGATACTCATGTGTTGTCTCTGTGCAATAAGTGTAGAGTTTTTGAGAATATATCTGGCCAGTTGCCTATACTGAATATATATAACATGTGCGCATAGTAAGTCCCATATGTAATTAGGGATGCAAAAATCCTAATTTCTTTATAGAGAGATTGTTGAAAATCTTTCAAACTTATAGGGATTGTAGGAAAAATTTTCTAAAAGATTTAGAATCCTATTGATGAAGATAAGTTCAAGTTGTTGTGGAGATTTCCTAGCTTATCAAAAGTGATTGTCAAAATCTATTTCTTTACTGAGAGAGATTTTCCAGAATGGGAGATTCATGTCCAATTAAGGAAGATTTTAAATTCGTTAGAAATTTACTTTCTTGATTGGTAATCTCAAGTGGTACTTATCGCGTACTAAAATGAATTATTCTTGTATTAATGGAACGTATCCATCAAGGAGTGGAATAATCGATAGTCCTAGGGGTCAAGAGCTGGAATGACCGAGAGGTCAGGAAGTAGTTGGCTTCCCAAGAGACTAAGACCGAGAAGGTTGAGAGGTATGAGATAGAGTGGTCAATCGAGAGAGCACTCAACGGAGAGATCGAGAGCGTGTTTAATTATTTATAATCTTTACGATCTGATGAGATCAGATGATTCTGGTCTTATGGTATTGGGTTGCTGGACTCTGTATCATCAACACTAAATACTCTTGCCCTTTTGACTTGAAATCCAAAGATTTTGGGCTTGACTATTCATTGGTGGGACTTCTCATACCCTTTTATTTCCCGATTGCCCTTAGCTCTTAATAAAATCATGGATCTCCCTTGTAACCAAAGAAACAAATTTGAAATTAACTTGATATGGTGTTAATAAAGTACTTATATGACATTATCACAATTAAATTTCTTTAATAAAAAGTAAATTAAAAGTAATTCAAAATAATAACTTCTACTTTTTAACATTTCTTCTTCCATTACCGGGCAAGTAAATGGACAAGAGAATAGGCAAAAAGAAAGCAGCAAAAACTGGACTAGTGGATGGAATTTCGGTTGGATGGTTGCCTAAGATGACGGACAAACTTGACCGCACTGATCAACAGAAAGTTATGTTAATAGAAAGAATTTTATATTTCTTAAATAAGATTTTTTTTGAATTTTAAAAATAAAAAAAATTATATTAAAAATTCTTTTTTATAGAAAATTTAATAATAATTAAAATTAAATTAATTAAAATATAATTTTAAATATCAATTAATCGGATAAAAAAAACATTGACCGCAATACCTGTAGCAAAGGGTGGAGTAACATGGACAAAGGCAGCACCAGAGTTTTGAGTTGGGCTGACACATATTCGAATAAAATTTATTCAAAATGGATTAGAAAAGAGCAAGTATTGAAATTTAAAGCCACGCTACTCTACTACTGCACCCGCCGCTCCAGCTTTTTTGACGTGACTTCTTTACTCCACAGTCCACACTGTGTCGTGTCCACCCCAACTACAACTACTTCTCTGCCTCCTTCATTTATTCTCACTCTTTCCCCTCTTCTTCAATTTTCAAACCATTTCCTCCTTTTCTTTTACTCTCCCTTTTGATAGACCTCAGGTCATGGTACGTGGCTGTTCCTTGTTAAGAAAATGCTGAATGGAATATACTAAATACTATCCTTTTGAAATATTATTAGTGATTTTAATTGACAGATGATCTAATCGATAAAGATTTTAAATTATTTAATTAAATTTTAAATTTAAAATTATAAATAAAAAAAATAATATTTAAAGATCTCTTCTTAAATTGATTTTGATAATATTCGAATTAAATTAACTAAAATATAATTTTAAACACCAATTACTTATAACAAAAACTAAATATTATTAGTTGTGCATCACTCATCATAAAAGTGTCCAAGGAGGATCCATAATTATCACATATTAGTAAATCGGTCATCACAGATGCACCAAAAATCGGTCATTACATCTCCAACAAAATATAGTGATTCGACATTTATCCACAAGATATTAGTTCGGAAAATAGTTATTGCAAATGGGTTCGAACTAGTATAATTGAGAATGTATGGGAAGTTAGAGATATTGTGATGAGCTACCACCTTTGTGGTTAGAGAACATTGTACTTACAAAAGTAAGTTTGATCAAGTTTGTATGAAAATTATCAAAGTATAATCTTTATATACAATGGAATAAGTATTTTTACTTGGAAATCAAAACATTATTAATCAACTAATTCACAATAAACCTAAGGCAAATGAACTCAGAAAGAGAGAAAGAAAAAGATCTCTTGTTTTGTCAGTAACATGAGAAATTGCTGTAGGCACTGATGTATTTTATAATTTAATGGGTGCATATGTTTGGAAATCTAAATACTAAAAGCGCAAAGACTTTAAGCGACAAAAATGCACTTACCATGGCATGTCCTATAAATAAACAATAATCAATATATAGGTTGCAGACTATTAGATCTTGCAATTTATAAAAAACATTTTTTTTTCTTTTTATTGGCTCATCGTGATAAGACCTTATTTCACTGTTTTTTCTTTTTTCTTAATGTAAGTATAAAATTAGCAATAGGAAAATTTGGAATTCTTGGATGGCACATCTTTAGCCTTTTCAACCTTTTAATTGTATTTTGTTAGAATGGGCCATCAAAGATTTGTGGTGCTCCTTACATACTTAAGGGTCCACTGAGTTTAGCCTGTCAGAGTTAGGGGTCTAAAAACGAAAGCATATCACAAATGCCAATAATTCCAAAACTTACACTGTTTGGGAAGGTGGGGGAGCGACCGGGGGGGGGGGGATGGGAGGAGAGAGAGGGAAAAACTGTATTCTTCTTTACTGTTTGATAATGTAGAGGTGATTTAGTGGAAAAGTCGTTTGGTATCTTAATTAAAATTTTGGTTTGAATTTTAGAAATAAAAAAAATTATATTAAAGAACTCTCTATTGAAAGAGAATCAAATAATAGTTCGGATTGAATAAATTGATATATGATTTTGGATATCAATTAATTAGTTAAGTATCAAAATATAATAAATTGGAGTATGGATTTAAAATCCCGTGAAAAAAACTATTTCCAAACAAGGGAAATTGGTCTTCATTTTCTGCCCTTTTCAAGCCCAATCTTAGTGGGGAGCGAGAGTTCAAACCATACCTTTCTCGGCCTTTTGGCCTTTCGGCTAAAATGAGGTGTAGAGAGTTCAAACCCACTTTCTGTATCGCAACATTTATTTCTTTATTTCTTTGTGTACTTCGAATTAAGTTATACTCTTATTGATTCGATTTGAAATTTATAATGATCCATTTCGAAAACTATTCTCTTAATGTAATCTTTTTCACTATCAAAACTTGAACCAAGATTTAACGTTAAATCTCATTGGATCCACTATCCATCGGTAGAAATCAATATTTATGGAAAATGGGAATCTAACAAAGAGATAGCAGATATAGATACAATAAATTGGGGAGAGGCCCAGCCCAACCAATGTGTCCGGTCTTGTTGGTTTGGTGGAATAACTTTCTACATTTACAACAAATTTATCGGAAGTCTCCCTCACATTTCACAAAACAATATTACATTTGTTTCCCATGCCCTATGTCGTCTGATAATATTTGGCCACCCACGCTCTCTGTTGGCACATCAAAGCTTGAAGCTAGCAAATGAATTTAAAAACAAGATTTCTTTAATATTTTTAAAATTCAGACATGAATTCCAAAAGTATAGCAGCAGATAAATTAGCCCATAATTTTTCTTGGATGCCGTAAAGCAAATGGACATTTTGTTTTGTTTTTAAATATTTGATTTAGTGTGAGAGACAAAAACGAAAGGAAAATGGTATCCTAAATTAATGTTAAAGGCCAGGAGTCTTTAATCCTTCTTGCACCGCTTGGTGTCTAAATAATGGACTAGAGCAATGGACAGTCCTCTCCCTCAAGAATGTTATACTGGATCACAGCAGTGGATGGACAACCACCATCCTCCTCGTTCATTTACATCTTGTGGGGGGGGGGGGGGGAGGGAGAGAAAGAGAGAGAGATCATAGAGATATGTTAGAGATGCATTATGATGATCTAAACAAAGATTAAACTTTAATTATTAGGAAATTTTTGTCAAAGAAATTTGATAATTCCAAAGAGAAAGGGATTAGCCTAGATGTTTACTGGATAAGCTAGTCTAAGTCTCAACATATTTATTGAAAGATGATTTTTAAAATTCTAAATTATTGCAACAAAAGAATGCAAAGTGTAATTAATGGAAAACATAAATGCGCCTGCAACATATCAACTAACCAGACTTCACCTGCTTCTATTTACTCCCCCCACTCCCCCAGGCTTTTATAAACAGCAGCCTTTCCCTTCTTCCTTACAAACCCATCTCTCTCAACTGCCCCTCTTCTTTTCTTCCAAACAAACAGAGATGGAGAGCGAGAGAAAACGCTTATCTATGTTGGTGTTTGTCATGGTTATTGGGCTGCTTTCTCAAAACTTCATGGTTCCTGTCTTGGCTGCCACATTTGGAGATCAAAAGAACTACTACTCTCCTGACCCTCATGCTATAACACCACCTGGCGGTCTCTCTCTCTCTCTCTCTCCATTTATCATCAAAACATGCATGCTAGTTTTAAAATGGGAACCACTACTTACTAATGTTGTTGCTGTGCAGGTTCACACAGAACACCATCTCATGGAGGCGGTGGAAGCTATAACCCAACTCCATCAACTCCTTCAGGACGTGGTAGCAACGGCAGTGGTGGCGGTGGTGCCTACTACAGACCCCCACGAAGCCCCACAACACCTATTGTAAACCCTCCCGTTCTGACCCCACCGACCACTCCCATAGTTGGTACTCCAACTGTTCCAGGCCCACCTTTCCCTATTGATCCAAACACTCCCTTCCCTGGTACATGCACGTAAGTCTGAAGACCCTTCACCAAAATGCAGTATGCATCGACTTATAATAATTTTAAATGGGCTGTTTGACTATTGCAGTTTTTGGAGGACTCACCCAGCAGCAATATGGGGACTGTTTGGCTGGTGGGGAACAGTAGCTGCAGCATTTGGCGTGGCAAGTGTCCCTGGCTTTGGATCAAATTTCAGCTTGCAACAAGCACTCTCAAACACTCGTACTGATGGATATGGCAACCTCTACAGAGAAGGGACAGCCTCTCTGTTGAACTCCATGGTGGACAAAAAGTTCCCCTTCACGACAAAGCAAGTGAGAGATCATTTTGCAGCAGGACTTGCTTCAAACAAGGCTGCAGGCGCTCAGGCCCAGCTCTTCAAGATGGCAAATGAAGGTCGTCTCAAGCGAAGGAATTGAGTGTCAGAGAAGCTAAAGATCAGTAGTCTTTATTGGTAATTTACCATTGGTGTTAGCTTTAAGAAAAAAAATATGTCTGATACTGGGTAATTATACTTTATCTAGGTTGTATTTTAAATGTTGCGTGTTCCTTAATGATGTCTGTTATTTTACAGTAGATTCACAGGATACCCATGTTCATGTTCTCAATGCTTAGTTCATGATTTCTCAGTTTTAAATAAGATAGTTCAATCTTCATATTTCAGGCGATAGCAATGTAATTTCATACACAACATAATCACATGAATGTAGTCAGAAATTTCAACAAATAAAATTATTTGAATAATTTCCAGTCAGCATGAGAATCAATCTCCAGGGCAAGGGCATCGCATGATTTTAGTCCGGTGGTCCACATGTCTTCAAGAATGTCCTGCACATAATTAAATAACCTGAGCCATGACAAGAGATTGGAAGTGTCATTTTCAGTCATTTGGTTGTTGAAGTGGCCTTAAATTGTCAATTTGTAAAACAAAAATTTATCAAATCTCCAATTAACTAGTCATTTCTCAATGTATTGCATACCCATTATTAACAGTCATTCATAGGAAGTTCTACTAACTGCACCAAAGGAATATACAGAACGACTCTTCTATGGTGCTTCTGCCTTGTGACCAATAAGACCAACCAGCATAATGATTAAGCCAAATGATATTTAAACCATAAGTGAGTAACATAAGGCCTGTTCCATTGCCCCATGAAATCACATTGTCTCATAGTAAATATTCAAAGTTCAATACAAATTGTAAAGCAATATCCGAGTTGCCCAACGGGCCCTTTGAGAACAATGTAATGCGATAAATCTCTGAGCTTTAAGGGCTAACTTTTAAGTGCACAGGGAACTATAGAGATTTTCTGAACAAGAAAAAAAAATATAAAAAAATAAAAAATAAAAAATAAAACGCAGCAGCAGTTGAGGGAGACAGCATGACTGCAGGATCATTGATTAAATATATATATTTTTTTATTTATGTAAAGAATATTGGTAATTCCTAAATTGAAGAAAATCTTGAAAAAGTCTTGGGAAATAAATCTTGCAAGTAATGAGAATAAATATTGTAGATTTCTAAATTGAAGAAGTTTTAAAAATATTAATTTTCTAAAATTCCAACACTGTAATTATTTAATTTATTATTACCAATCTTGTAAATATTCTATTTATTTTTACCTTTTATATTTTAGGATTTAGTTTCATGGAATCACCCTATAAATAGGGTTATTGTACAACCTATTATATATACAATATATAAGTCATTCTCTCTTAATTTGCTTTTTTTTATTCTTTCAGTTTTTTTGCTTTATCTTGCTTTTTCTAATATGGTATCAGAATATTAGGTGTTCGATCTGATTTTATTTTTTATTCTTCTCATCAATTAGACACTTTCTTTTTATCTAGTTATGGAGAAATTAGATATTTCTCAACCTATTTCAGTTATACTTAATGGATACAACTATCAAATCTGGTTTCAAGGGATAAGAAGCTTCCTTTAGGGAAGGAGGCTATGGCGTTATGTTACAGGAGATGTCAAATTGCCTATGAAATCCGATGACGAATCGAATGGTGATTTTGCTAACCGTCTTGAAGATTGGGATAGCAAAAATCACCAAATCCTTACTTGGTTTCGTAGCATGTCTGCACCTTCTATTCACTTGTAATTTAGTTATTTTGAGACGGCAAAATAAGTTTGAGATCTTCTTGTAAGTCATTATACTATATCAGATTTGACTCATCAGTATCAATTGCTCACCGAACTCCACTCTTTGCGATAGGAATGAGGTCAGTCAATCAATGATTTTATTGCCTGTATGTAGTCAATATGGGATCAACTTGTTCTCTTTGAACCCCATTGGCAGTGTATAAGTGACGCTAACAAATATGCAATATATCGAGACCAAGGATGTCTAGTCCAATTTCTTATGGCTCTAATATTAGATTTTGAGCTTGTTAGAGCTTATTTGCTTCATCGACATTCTCTCCCTATTATTGAAACTGTAGTTTCTGAGTTGATATCGAAAGAGATTTGTCTGGGCTTACTCAAATCTCAACATAGTGACATTGTGTTGGCCACCACTACTAAAGGACCAAAGTTTCCAAATTTCTATCGCAATTGTCAGAAGTTAGGTTATATCCTTCCTAATTGTTCCACTGTTGAATGTCAATTTTGCCAGAAGCGAGAACATATTTCTAGTTGGTGTCTTGCTAATCCTATGATTGAATGTAGATATTACAAAGAGAAAAGTCATCTTATTGAGAATTGTCTAAAGAAGGCCATTCAATCCAAAAATCATTCTGCTGTTGGTTCTCGACATATCTCAAAGTCTGCTACTGTTACCGCTATTGAGGATTCTGCTACTACCGCCTCTTCTTCTCAGCCTACAATATCTCTTGCTGATCATTAAACTCTCTTACCAGGTTCTTTCCTTTGGTAATCACAACCATATTGTACTCTCTACCATATCAGGTATCTCCGCTTGGTTTTTTGACTTTGCTTGCTTTAACCGTCTGACCCATAATTCTAATTCTATTACTTCTCTATCCACTCCTATCACACCACCTATGATTCATATAGTCGATGGCTCTACTATGCCAGTCACTCATATTGATCATCTTTCTAATTCCTTTTTAAATTTACCAGATATATTCTTTGTCCCTACATTTATCTTAAATTTTATCTCTGTTGGTTAATTATATAAACTTGGTTTTAATATAATATTCACTTCTACTGGATGTCGCGTGCAGGATCCTCATACGGGAAAGATCTTTGGGACAGATCGTAAGGTTGGATATCTATACGAGCTCACTTCTCTTCACATTCCTATTAGTCGTTCCTTACTATGTTGTATTGCCACTATTACTTCCTCCTTTCATTTATGGCATCTTCGTCTGGGTTATCTATCTCTTAATAAACTTCATTTTTTGATTTCTTCGGGTTCACTAGGTTCTGTTACTAATGAATCTCTTCAATGTATTTCGTGTCAAACTGCAAAACGACCTGCCTTATCTTTTAATACAAATGATTCTATTTCTAATGCTCTCTTTGATCTTATTCACTCTGATATTTAGAGACATCTCCTATACCAACTATGGGTGGGTCAAAATACTTTGTTGTGTTTATTGATAACTATTCCCATTTTATATAGATTTATTTGATTAAAAATTGCTCAGAATTATCTCAAATATACAAAAACTTTGCATCAATGATTCAAATTCAATTTTCTCACACTATCAAAATCTTGCTGTCACGCCCCGATCTGTGATCCAGAGGCCGTGAACAGTCGCCCGTTACCTCAGACACCGGTCTAACCCTACCACGTATCCTCAAGGTAACGCAAGACTAATCATAAATTTCAGTTATAAATATTTTATTAATATTTAAATACAAAAGTCCTCAAATATATATACTGCAAAAAAAAGTTTCTTTGTTTCGTACTGTCATTCTAACATGATTAACTAATATTTTCAAAGATACAACAGAAGTTTCATACCGTGATACGTCTTTAACGATAGTCTCTGAAATTTGTGTACGTCGATGTCTATCAACGTGTTCCTCTAAATACTATCTCTGTAAAATTTAAGGGAGTGAGGGGTGAGTAAAATTATTTACTCAGTGAGAGAATAATCATAACATGTAGTTAATAAATGGTGTGAAAATGGAGTATTAAAACCATATATATATAAATATACTTTATACCATATTTCAAGTATATATAATAATTTCAAACACATTTCTCTAACAACATCATCCATAAAACATATACATTCAATATCCTGTCGTAAATCGTAGAGTTATGCCAAAACAAGCTCTCGGCAAGGGTCTGCCTCAACCAATGACGAGCCACCAAGGGTTTTTCTTTTAATCAGATAAACGACCCTAACCTTGGCGTTGGCATTGGGCCTCCCCAAGTGCTAGTCTGAAACGTCATTCAGTTCTCTCATTTCGATTCAACTTGGTTAGTCCGAAAATCTAGTATCGTATACACACCATCTAACCATGTGGAGTGTCTGCGTCTCAATGACATCGCAACCGTGCGACTATCTATATAACGAGACGGGTCTGCTATAACATACGAGGCGAGTCTGTGCGGGACAACGCCTATTGTATCATAATATCATGGCTATAAGTACTATCCCCGATCTACGATCAAGGGGATTCAGGTACTAATGCCCGAGAACTTAGTATCGCATTAAAATCATCAACCAAACAATCGTGCCATATAAGTTAAGAAAAAATTATGAAATCTGATACCTCATGTATTTCCGTATAAATATCATCAAAGTACATTTCATGGTTAAACATGATACATATATTTTTCATCAAAATTCATGGATACATATTTAAAAGAAAATTTTGAAATACTCCATTTATCACAAAATTGATACCAAACCATTTAACAAGTCATTTCATAATTCATTTCACAAATCATGATTTGAAAAGGATAAAATATGGTTTTGCTTATTAATTACATGACAACAGTAAGACCCACTCACATTTACGGGAAGGGCACACCACTTCCCTAAAACCTTGTTACTTAGCTGAGTCGCCTCTCGAGTGTAGTTTCATCGTCTACTCCTAAGACTACAACATATATATGTCAATCCCCCCTATTTCTTTCAATAATTTTATCCTAATTTGATTTAGTCTGATTCCAATTTACCTTAGTTTGTTTAACCCATACATCTACAATTCGGATTTTTTTTTCAAGATCTACTCTTGCGCAGTCTTAGGAAAAATATCATAACTTTCTTGATATAACTCGTAAATGAGTGATTCAAATTGTTAATTAAAGATAAGACATTTATCTACATTTTTCATGTTCAACTCATCTCCAAAATCCCATTGCACGAATTTATAAAAATCTATATTCAATACAGTTCGTACTTATATAACTAAATTTGTGCAGTTTTGGTAGAAAATTCATATCTCAGTATATATAACTCCGATTTACATGATTCCAAGTTATATGGAAAGATCGGAGAAAGGCCTACAACTTTTAGGTTTAGTATTTTCTTTTATTGTAAGTGAAAAATTTTATAAAATTCCATTTCTATCACAATTCTAGTTCTAAATTATGCTCTGTATAGTTTCAGTAAAAACACCATAACTTTTAGCATACAACTCTGCATCTCGTGAATTGTATCTCATTTTAAAGATAAGATAGAGACCTAAAAGTTTCATGTTTCGAGTTTGCCCTAAATCTATTCAGAAGGTATCTTAATATTTAAATCAATTTACTGATTGTGCACAGGATAGTGAATATAACATCGATTTTTATGGTTTCTTCTAAAAATCACCATAATTTCATTTCTTAATGAAAAATTTTTCACTATAGCTCATTTTAAAGCTTAGGGAGTCTAGTTTTACAGAACCAAACTAATCTAAATTTTGATCATCACAGAATAAGATATCATAGAATCACTACAACTTGATCAAATTAAAATATTCATATCTAGCATGCTAGTACATGTATTTAATTTAACTACTTGTAAAGACTTTAAATTTGAGTATTTTACCTTTGTATGATCTTTTGCTAAATAATACCCATCACTTGATCTTGATTCTCTTGAAACCTTGATCACCTTAGCACTATAGTAACATAATTCATCAAACATCAATTTCTACACAATTCTTATACTATTTCAAACAATTAGAGATATGGAGTCAAGAATGTTCTTATCCCTTTTACTTGTGTTCTTTCTCTAATACTCCAAGAATTCTATTTGAACATGAGCAATCCTTATTTCCTTAGTAAAAATTTCGTCTAAGTTAGTGAATAGAAGAGAAAATGGTTGGTTACAATTCAGATTTTTTTTTTCAAGATCTACTCTACCGCAGTCTTAGGAAGAAAGTTATAACTTTCTTGATATAACTCAGAATTGAGTGATTCAAATTGCTAATTAAAGATAATTCATATATCTACATTTTGCATGTTCAACTTATCTCCAAATTCCCATTGCACGAATTTATAAAAATCTATTTTCTATACAATTAGTACTTATATAACTAAATTTGTGCAGTTTTGGTAGAAAATTCATATCTCAGTATATCAACTCCGATTTACATGATTCCAAGTTCTATTGAAAGATAAGAGATAGGCCTACAACTTTATATTAAGTATTTCCTTTAATTGTAAGTGCAAAATTTTATAAAATTCCATTTCTATCTTAATTCTAGTTCTAAATTTTGCTCTGCACAGTTTTAGTAAAAATATCATAACTTCCAGCATATAACCCCGATTCACGTGAATATATCTCATTTTAAAGATAAGATAGAGACCTAAAAGTTTCATGTTTTCCATTTTCCCTAAATCTATCCAAAAGGTATCTTTATATTTAAATCAAGTTACTGGTCGTGCACAAGATAGTAAATATAACATCGATTTTTATGGTTTCTTCTAAAAATCACCATAATTTCATTTCTTAATGAAAAATTTTGCACTATAGCTCATTTTAATGCTTAGGGAGTCTAGTTTTATAGAACCAAATATAAATTTCTATTATCACAAAATAAGATATCATGGAATCACTACAGCTTGCTCAAATTAAAATATTCATATCTAGCATGCTAGTACATTTATTTAATTTAACTGCTTGTAAAGACTTCAAATTTGAGTATTTTACCTATATATGATCTTTTGCTAACTAATACCCATCACTTGATCTTGATTCTCTCGAAACCTTGATCACCTTAGTACTATAGTAACATAATTCATCAAAAATCAATCTCTACACAATTCTTATACTATCTCAAACAACTAGAGATATAGAGTCAAGAATATTCTTACCTCTTTTAGTTGTGTTCTTTCTCTAATGCTCCAAGAATTCTACTTGAACATGAGCAATCCCTCTTTCCTTAGTAAAACTTTCGTCTAAGTGAGTGAATAGAAGAGAAAATGGTTGGTTATAATTCATAATTTTTTTTTTCAAGATCAAATCTTGCACAGTCTTAGGAAAAACGTCATAACTTTCTTGATATAACTCAGAATTGAGTGATTCAAATTGCTAATTAAAGTTAAGACATATATCTATATTTTTCATGTTTAACTCATCTCTAAATTCCCATTGTACGAATTTATAAAAATCTATCTTCAATACAACTCGTACTTATATAATTAAATTTGTGCAGTTTTGGTAGAAAATTCATATCTCAGTATATACAACTCCACTCCGATTTACATGATTCCAAGTTCTATGGAAAGAAAAGAGATAGCCTACAACTGTCATGATCTGTATTTCCTTTAATTGTAAGTGACAAAGTTTATAAATTCCATTTTTATCTCAATTCTAGTTCTAAATTTTGCTCTGCACAGTTTTAGTAAAAATAGCATAACTTCCAGCATACAACTCCGATTCACGTGAACTGTATCTCATTTTAAAGATAAGACAGAAATAAAAGTTTCATGCTTTTCATTTGCCCTAAATCTATCTAGAAGGTATCTTAATATTTAAATAAAGTTACTAGTCGTGCACAAGATAGTAAATATAACATCGATTTTTATGGTTTCTTCTAAAAATCATCATAATTTCATTTCTTAATGAAAAATTTTACGCCATAGCTCATTTTAAAGCTTAGGGAGTCTAGTTTTATAGAACCAAACCAATCTAAATTTTGATCATCACAGAATAAGATATCATGGAATAACTATAGCTTGCTCAAATTGAAATATTCATATCTAGCATGCTAGTACATGTATTTAATTTAACTACTTGTAAAGACTTCAAGTTTGAGCATTTTACCTTTGTATGATCTTTTGCTAACTAATACCATCACTTGATCTTGATTCTCTTGAAACCTTGATCACCTTATCACTATAGTAACATAATTCATCAAACATCAATCGCTACATAATTCTTATACTATCTCAAACAACTAGAGATATGGAGTTAAGAATGTTCTTACTTCTTTTACTTGTGTTCTTTCTCTAATGCTCCAAAAATTCTACTTGAACATGAGCAATCCCTCTTTTCTTAGTAAAAATTTCGTTTAAGTGAGTGAATAGAAGAGAAAATGGTTGGTTACAATTCAGATTTTTTTTTTCAAGATCTACTCTTGCCCAGTCTTAGGAAAAACATCATAACTTTCTTGATATTACTCGGAATTGAGTGATTCAAATTGATAATTAAAGATAAGACATATATCTACATTTTTCATGTTTAATGCATCTCTAAATTCCCATTGCACGAATTTATAAAAATCTATCTTCAATACAGTTTGTACTTATATAACTAAATTTGTACAGTTTTGGTAGAAAATTCATGTTTCAGTATATATAACTCCGATTTACATGATTCCAAGTTTTGTTGAAATATAAGAGATAGGCCTACAACTTTCATGTTCAGTATTTCCTTTAATTATTAGTGAAAAATTTTATAAAATTCCATTTCTATCTCAATTTTAGTTCTAAATTATGCTCTGCACAGTTTTAATAAAAACACCATAACTTCCAACATACAACTCCGATTCACATGAATTGTATCTCATTTTAAAGAGAAGATAGAACCTAAAAGTTTCATGTTTTGTATTTTCCCTAAATCTATCCGAAAGGTATCTTAATATTTAAATCAATTTACTGGTCCTGCACAGGACAGTGAATATAACATCGATTTTTATGGTTTCTTCTAAAAATCACCATAATTTCATTTCTTAATGAAAAATTTTGCACCATAGGTCATTTTAAAGTTTAAGGAGTCTAGTTTTACAGAACCATACCAATCTAAATTTTGATCATTATAGAAAAAGATATCATAGAATCACTACAGCTTGCTCAAATTGAAATATTCATATCTAGCATGCTAGTACATGTATTTAATTTAACTACTTGTAAAGACTTCAAGTTTGAGTATTTTACCTTTGTATGATCTTTTGCTAACTAATACACATCACTTGATCTTGATTCTCTTGAAACCTTGATCACCTTAGCACTATAGTAACATAATTCATCAAACATCAATCTCTACACAATTTTTATACTATCTCAAACAACTAGAGATATGGAGTCAAGAATGTTCTTACCTCTTTTACTGTGTTCTTTCTCTAATGTTTCAAGAATTCTACTTGAATATGAGAAATCCCTCTTTCCTTAGTAAAAATTTCGTCCAAGTGAGTGAAAGAAGAGAAAATGGTTGGTTGGTTTTGGTCTTTTTATAAACTAAATCAAGCTATCTTGACCCTTGATTCATTTTTATGCGCAAGACCTCTACCCTACACTTGTCCTAAGTTTTTCTCCCATGTAAATTGCTTACAAGCTACCTCCATGCACCCACCTTCTTGTCAAATTTGTCCATGATGAATTTCATGCACAAAGAAAGTATTTTTGACCTACCAATGAAAATTCATGCAAAAATTTTTCAACAAATGAGGTTTTTTTTTTTTTTTTTGTGGAATGAGCTTAGGTAGCCACTATATATGCTTTTGGCCAATGGTTGATCTCCAATTCTCATTCAATAGTTGGTTTTGTAACTTAATCTCTCAAGTTCTCATATTTACACTTTTAGTCCATAAACTTTTCAAAATTATAAATTTGACCCTTTGCGATTTTTAATCCGATTTTTTTTTTTCAATTTTTCAAATTCATTTCTTTATACTTATACTTAAGTGTTTTGGCTTTCGTTAGTCAGTTTTAGTGATTTTAGGGTTTGTCAGCATTTTTCGGGAAGATTTTCGGCTTACCGATGAAATTTTCGGTTTAAGCGATTTTAAGGGTAAAGTTTTATAAATTTTAAGTTAGACCAAAAACTCGTATTAGGCCTAATTTAATTTATCTCGCATCAAAATGTGATCATTTAGCCTTTCCAAACGGCCTTCGACTCAAATTAGGGTTTCCGGGTGACTTTTTTCGAGAATTTGTGATTTAGCTCTACGAAGTAAGATCTATCCAAATTTGAGATTTTTATGCACTCTAGAGTCATTCTTATTATTATTGGACAATCGGTGGTCATTTTGGAAATTTTTAAATTATCGGCAATTGTACCAAAATTTTCGGGAGCAGTTTTAATTGAAAAATTTCTTAGTGGATTTTTTACATAGAAATAAGAGTAATATCATATATAACATGAAAAGAAGTATAATAAAGATTACACCAAGGTATCGGTGTTACATTTTCTAACCGCCTAAAAATAAGTTTCGTCCTCGAAACTAAAAGAAGTCTATACAAAGAAAAGCTGAGGGTACTGTCTCCTCATTGCATCCTCTGGTTCCCAAGTCTGCTCCTCGACTTGGTCACTCCTCCACAAAAATCGAACCAAGGGCACCTCTTTGCTTCTCAGTTTCCTGGTCTGCCTATCAAGTATAACCACAGGCTGAACAGTAAAGCTCAGATCGTCTCTTAGATCCACTGGTGGAGGTTCTAGCACATGAGAGGAATCTGGTAGATATTTCCTCAGTACAGAGACATGGAATACGTCGTGAATACGTGTAAGTTCAACTAGCAAATCTAATCTGTAAGCTACCTTTCCGATCCTTTTCAGGATTCGGAATGGTCCAATGTATCTAGGGTTGAGTTTCCCTTGCTGTTTGAATCGTATCACTCCTTTCTAGGGAGATACCAGTAAAAAGACAATGTCTCCCTCCTCGAACTCAAGAGGTCTCCGCCGCCTATCAGCATAACTCTTCTGTCTATCCTGAGCAGTCTTCATCTGAGTACGGATGACCTTCACCTTCTCGCGAGTCTCCTCAATCAGCTCAACACTGCTGAGTCGTCTCTCTCTGGCCTCATCCCAGCATAATGGTATCCTACACTTTCTCTCGTACAAGGCCTCGTATGGTGGCATCCCAATACTGGCTTGATAACTGTTGTTGTACATGAACTCCACCAACGGGAGGTGCTGCTCCCAACTACTTCTGAAATCCATCAGACATGCCGTGTCTGGATGGTCCTCTCTGACTGACCATCTGTCTGGGGGTGGAAAGCAGTGCTAAAGTGTAGCCTGGTACTCATGGCCTCCTGTAGTTTTGGCCAAAATCTCAAGGTAAAATGGGGATCTCTGTCTGACACAATCAACACAGGAACTCCATGAAGTTTGGCTATTTCACTTATATATAGGCGAGCCAAACCCTCCCGCAAATAGTTACTACAATGGGTAGAAAATGTGCGGACTTGGTGAGTCTGTCAATAATCACTCAAATAGCATCATGTCGTGCTGGAGTTCGCGGAAGTCCCACAACAAAATCCATCGTGATATGTTCCCACTTCCATTCGGGAACAGGAAGTGGCTGAAGTGGGCCAGCTGGCTGTTGATGCTCTGCCTTTACCTGTTGGCATATCAAGTATCTGACTACAAATTCAGCAATCTCTCATTTCATCCCGACCCACCAATAACTCCCTCTGATAGTCCAGTACATCTTAGTACTGCCTGGATGCATCGCATAGGTAGAAGAGTGAGCTTCCTCTAGTATAGCTCTTCTGAGATCGCTATTATTCGGAACCCAGACTTGGTCTTTGAATACTATAAGTCCATCCTTTCGGACTTTAAAATCCCCACCGTCTCCTCTATGGATCCTCTCAACAATGCCCTGGAGCTCCTCATCTAAACCTTGGAGCTCTCGAATGCGGTCAAGAAGAGTCAGCCCCACCTCAAATCTGGCTAGAAGTGCACCATGCTCATCAGTAGCCAAACTAACTCCCAACGAGTGAAGTCCCATAAGACACAGGAGGTAGTTTTTAATAAGATCATAATCCGTAACTACATTCACCTTGCCAGGGTGGTAGTTTTTAATAAGATCATAATCCTTGAGAAGCTCCAACCATCTCCTCTGTCTCAGATTGAGCTCTTTTTGGGTGAATAAGTATTTCAGGCTCTTATGGTCCGTATACACCCGGCATATCACCCCATAGAGATAATGTCGCCATATCTTTAATGCAAAGACTATGGCTACCAACTCGAGATCGTGGGTTGGATAGTTCGGCTCATGCCACTTCAACTATCTAGAGGCGTATGCAATGATCCGATCGTCTTGCATTAGTACACAACCCAAGCCCTGCCGGCTGGCATCGCTGAATTAGTGCTGAAGTCAATCATTGTTTCAGCTCCTGAAAGCTCTCCTCACAACGGTCATCCCAGACAAACTTGACTCACTTTCATATCAAGCTAGATAATGGGGTAGTAATCTTGGAGAATCCCTCAACAAATCTCTGATAGTACCCGACAAGTCTGAGGAAACTCCTGACCTTAGTAACTGTCTATGGCTACTCCCACCTCTTGATGGCTTCAACCTTCTGCAGATCAACATAAATACCCTTTGCAAAAATAATAAGCCCCAGGAAACCGATCTGTCTAAACCAAAACTCACACTTGGAGTACTTGGCATATAATTCCTTCTTGCGGAGCATCTGTAGTACGACTTGAAGATGTTGGGAGTGCTCCTCATCACTCCGTGAGTATACAAGTATGTCATCAATAAATACTATGACAAATCGGTCGAGATAGTTGTGGAATACCTGGTTTATCAAATCCATGAATGCGGTTGGGGCATTCATCAGTCCAAACGGCATGACCAGAAACTCGAAATGACCATATCTCATATGGAAAGCAGTCTTGGGTACATCCTCGCCCCTGATTTGTAACTGATGATACCCAGATCTCAGGTCAATCTTCGAGAAGACTCGGGCTCCCTAAAGTTGATCAAACAGATCATCTATACATGGTAATGGGTACCGATTCTTGACGGTCACTCTGTTCAATTGACGGTAATCTATGCAGAGTCTGAAAAAACCATCTTTCTTCTTTACAAATAGTACCAGAGCACCCCAAGGCGAAGTGCTTGGTTGAATAAATCCCTTGTCCAATAATTCTTGCAGTTGGACCTTTAGCTCTCTCAACTTAGCTGGTGCCATTCTATATGGCGGAATAAAAAATGGTGCTGTCCCGGAAGCTATATCTCCCTTAAAATCAAACTCCCGGACTAGAGGTAGTCTAGGTAGTTCCTTAGGGAACACATCCGCAACTCCTGCACCACTGGGACCTCATCAAGCCTTGGGCCTTCCATTGTGGTGTCTATTACATGGGCAAGGTAGGCTGTACATCCTCGGCGTACCAACCACCTAGCCTTCAGTGCTGAAATAACACATTGGGGAAGTACCCTTCTCTCTCCTACAAATATCAGTGATGGCTGTCCCGACCTTCGAAACTTTACTTTCTTAGTGAAACAGTCTATAGCAGCTCAATGGAAACTCAGCCAGTCCATTCCTAAGATGGCATCAAAATCAGATATGTTGAGAGGTGTTAGATCTGCCTCTAAAATTACCTCCCCAATCCATATCTCGCAGCCCCGGTAAACAGAATCCTTGACCAACTGCTCGCCCAATGGCGTGATAACCAATATCTCCTCGGTTAATGGACAGAGTTGTCTATTAAGGTGCTGAGCAAACTGGGTAATCACATATGAATAATTTGACCCAGTATCTATCAAAACTTGGGCGTCAACTCCGAAAATTTTCATGGTATCTAATGGCGAATTTCAATAAAAGAGGATCATCAACCTTTATTTACTTCAGAAGTCAACATGAGAACATATATATACATACATATATCAAAAGGATTGAGACTTCAAACATTTTAGCATGTCGAGAATTACATGAGTCATTATAGTACATCATGCCACAAAATAACTGTTAGGAGATAAAACCTATACAGGAGAGTCTACTGGAGGGTTACTTACAATCACTTCAAGAATGGTTTGGGCTTCCTCGTGCGTCATTGTAAAGATGAGAGTCTGAGTCCTCGGCTGCTGTTGCTTAGGAAAGGGGACAGTATTGCTCCCGGCCACAATCCGTGGAGTAGTAGGAACTGATGGGGCAAATGCTCTTGGCTGACTCTCGCGTGGTCCACTTGGGCGGCTCTGACTTGGCTGTCCCCCAAATCCCAAATCTGGGCAAGTGCTACAAATATGTCCCAGTTTTCCACAATGGTAGCATCTCACAGGTTCTCTATAGAATCCCAAATGAGTCTTGCCACAATTACGGCATAGGGGCTTCCTCGGCTCAATAAACTGACTTATTGATCCGACACTAGGGGCGGGGGCTCTAGAACTCTAAGGATGTGGCCCCCTGGGAAAAGCCAGCTGACCCTGTAGCTGTGAGATCTCTCTGAGGGCCCTGACTCCGGCCCTTCTTCGAACTCTGACTGGTTTGAAATCCAGGCCTCTTTTTCTTCTGGTCTCGGCTCTCTCTCTACTTAGTCTCAGCCCGTATGATATCCTCAGTGCGGTAGGCTAACACCAAGACCTCCGTGAATGAGTAATTTTTCGTCACTGCCATGTATTTCTGGATGTTCAAGTTGAGTCTATCCTCAAACTTGAACTGAAACTACATATGTGTGGCCAAATTGGGGACGAAGGCAGATAGTCTCCTCAACTCTACCTAGTACTCCGCAACAGATCTGGTCTCCTGGCGGAGATAAAGAAACTCCGTCCTCTTCTGGCCTTGCTAGTACAACGAGAAGTATCTACCGTCGAACTCTCTCAAGATGTCCTCCCATACTAAGGGCTCTGTAGAGTTATCTATCACGGTCTCCCACTAGGTGAGAGCATCACCATCTAGCAACCGTATTATAACGCTCAACTTTCACTCGTCCTCTAGACCCAAGTCTATCAACACTCGACGGGTCCGGTTGACCCAGCGCTTTGCTGTCGTAGCATTGCCGAATCCATCAAAATTGGTGCAACCCAGCTGCCAAACCTCCTTGACCAACTGGGTCCACTTGTGGATGCGACGGAGTGCCGAAATAGTGCTGTCGCTCGAGGCAGACACTAAAGTAGTAGGGGTAGTCGGTGCAGAAGCCGGTGCCACAGAAGTAGGAATTGCTAGAGGTGGTGGTAGGGGTGGCATCTGTGCCCCATAAGTGTTCCACCACTCATGCCACCGTCTCAAGGCATCTGGTGGTAGTGTCGGGATCCTGTGGGCTGAGGTGGTACTAAAGGGGGTGCGTGCAAAGACGACGCAACCTCTGGAGCAACAGATATAACTCTGCGAGTCCGCCTCACGCTGCACCTTGGAGGCATGATTCGGAAATGAAAGGACCTCTATTAGATATAGATAAAGAATTTGGGCTAGATATGGAGTATCTAACCTCCTAAATAGAATTAATTCATTTACCTAAGACCATCTTTAAGGATTTTATGACTGTAAGGAAATTTTCAAATTAATTTCAAAATATTGAGGACCTTGGAAACAATACTTGGAAAATTTTGAAAAATCTTTCATAAAGCTTAGGCTCAACCAACTTGGGCTTTGATACCAAGAAAACTGTCATGCTCCGATCCGTGATCCAGAGGCCGTGAACAGTCGCTCGTTACCTCAGACACTGGCCCAACCCTGCCATGTATCCTCAAGGTAATACAAGGCTAATCATAAATTTCAGTTACAAATATTTTATTAGTATTTAAATACAAAAGTCCTCAATTTATATATACTGCAAAAGAAAGTTTCTTTGTTTCGTACAGTTATTCTAACATGATCAACTAATATCCTCAAAGATATAGTAGAAGTTCCATACCGTGATACGTCTCTAACGATAGTCTCTAAAATTTGTGTACGTCGATGTCTATCAACGTGTCCCTCTAAATACTATCTCTGTAAAATTTAAGGAAGTGAGGGGTAAGTAAAATTATTTACTCAATGAGTGAATAATCATAACATATAGTTAATAAGTGGTGTGAATATAGAGTATTAAAACCATATTTATATAAATATACTTTACACCATATTTCAAGTATGTATGATAGTTTCAAACACATTTCTCTAACATCATCATCCATAAAACATATGCATCCAATTTCCTATCATAAATCGTAGAGTCATGTCAAAACAAACTTTCGGCAGGGGTCTGCCTCAACCAATAACGAGCCACCAAGGGTTTTTCTTTTAAATAGATAAACGACCCTAACCTTGACGTTGGCATCGAGCCTCCCCAAGTGCTAGATTGAAACGTCATTCAGTCCTCCCCTTTCGGTTCAACTTGGCTAGTCCGAAAATCTAGTATCGTATACACGCCACCTAACCATGTAGAATGTCTGCGTCTCGATGATATCGCAACCGTGCGACTATCTATATAACGAGACGGGTCTGCTATAGCATACGAGGCGAGTCTGTGCGGGACAACACCTATTGTATCATAATATCATGGCTATAAGTACTATCCCCGATTTACGATCAAGGGGATTCAAGTACTAATACCCGAGAACTTAGTCTCGCATCAAAATCATCAATTAAACAATCGTGTCATATAAGTTAAAGAAAAATTATGAAATCTGATACCTCATGTATTTCCATATAAATATCATCAAAATACATTTCATGGTTCAAACATGGCGTATATATTTTTCATCAAAATTCATAGATGCATATTTAAAAGGAATTTTTGGGATACTCTATTTATCACAAAATTGATACCAAACCATTTAATAAGCCATTTTATAATTCATTTCACAAATCATGCTTTGAAGATAATAAAACATGGTTTTGCTTATTAACTACATGGCAACAGTAAGACTCACTCACATGTACGAGAAGGGTACACCACTTCCCTAAAACCTTGTTACTCGTTTGAGTCGTCCCTCGAGTGTAGTTTCATCGTCTACTCCTAAGACAACAACATATATATATCAATCCCCCCTATTTCTTTCAATAATTTCATCCTAATTTGATTTAGTCCGATTCCAATTTACCCTAAATTGTTTAAGCCCATACATCTACAATTTAGATTTTTTTTTCAAGTTCTACTCTTGTGCAGTTTTAGGAAAAATATCATAACTTTCTCGATATATCTCGGAATTGAGTGATTCAAATTGCAAATTAAAGGTAAGACATATATCTACATTTTTCATGTTAACGTATCTCCAAATTCTCATTGCACAAATTTATAAAAATCTATCTTCAATACAGTTCGTACTTATATAACTAAATTTGTGTACTTTTGGTAGAAAATTAATATCCCAGTACATACATCTCCGATTTACATGATTCCAAGTTTTATTGAAAGCTAAGAGATAGTCCTACAACTTTCATGTTCAGTATTTCCTTTAATTATAAGTGTAAAGTTTTATAAAATTCCATTTCTATCTCAATTCTAGTTCTAAATTATGCTCTACACAGTTTCAGTAAATATACCATAACTTCTAGTATACAACTCCGATTCAAGTGAATTTTATCTAATTTTAAAGCTAAGACAGAGACCTAAATATTTTATGTTTTGGGTTTTCCCTAATTCTATTTAGAAGTTATCTTAATATTTAAATCAAGTTACTAATCGTGTACAGGATAGTGAATATAACATCGATTTTTACGGTTTTTTTTAAAAATCACCATAATTTCATTTTTTAATGAAAAATTTTACACCATAGAATAAGATATCACGGAATCACTACAACTTGCTCAAATTAAAATATTCATATCTAGTATGCTGGTACATGTATTTAATTTCACTACTTGTAAAGACTTCAAATTTGAGTATTTTACCTTCCTTTGTATGATCTTTTGTTAACTAATACCCATAACTTAATCTTGATTTTCTTGAAACCTTGATCACCTTAGCACCATAGTAACAGAATTCATCAAACATTAATCTCTATACAATTTTTATACTATCTCAAACAACTAGAGATATGGAGTCAAGAATGTTCTTATCTCTTTTACTTATGTTCTTTCTCTAATGCTCCAAGAATTCTATTTGAACATGAGCAATCCCTCTTTTCTTAGTAAAAATTTCATCTAAGTGAGTGAATAGAAGAGAAAATGGTTGGTTTTGGTCTTTTTATAAACTAAATCAAGCTATCTTGACCCTTGATTTATTTTTGCATACAAGACCTCTACTCTACACTTGTCCTAAGTCTTTCTCCCATGAAAATTGCTTACAAGCTACCTCCATGCACCCACCTTTTTTTTCAATTTTTCAAATTTATTTCTTTATACTTATATTTAAGTGTTTTGGCCTTTGTTAGCCATTTTTAGTGATTGTAGGGTTTGTTGACACTTTTCGGGAAGATTTTCAACTTACTGATGAAATTTTCGGTTTAAACGATTTTAAGGGCAAAATTTTATAAATTTCAAGTTAGACTCAAAAGCTCATATTAGGTCTAATTTAATTTATCCCGCGTCAAAACGTGGTCGTTTAGCCTTCCGATTGACTTTCGACCCAAATTAGGGTTTCTGGGTGACTTTTTTCGAGAATTTGCGATTTAGCTCTACGAAGTAAGATCTATCTAAATTTGAGATTTCTATGCACTCTAGAGTCATTCTTATTATTATTGGACCATCGGTGATAATTTTAAAAAATTTTAAGTTATTGGCGATTGTGCCAAAATTTTCGGGAATGGTTTTAATGAAAAATTTTTTTAGTAGATTTTCTATATAAAAATAAGAGAAATATCATATATAACATGAAAAGAAGTATAATAAGGAGTACACCGAGGTATTGGTGTTACACTTGCGCACTGATAATGCATCAAATATTTTGAGTCTACTCTAACTATATTTCTTAAACAGCAAGGAACCATTGTCCAACATTCTTGTCTAGGTACTTCTCAACAAAATGGTAGAGCAGAATAAAAACATCTACACATTCTTGACATAACTCGGTCTTTACTTTTCTCTACATTTTGTCCGTCATAATTTTGGGGTGAGGTAACTCTTACAGTTGTGTATGTCATTAATAGAATATCTTCTACAATCTCTAGCAACTCTCCTTATGAGCGGTTGCATGGTTCCCCACCAGCATATAACTCTCTCAAAGTCTTTGGGTGTGCTTGCTTTGTGTTACTTCAACCTCATTAGCATAATATGTTACAATCTCGAGCATGATTATGTTGTTTCCTAGGATATGGCATTGAACACAAAGGATATAGAAGTTGGGATCCTGTCTCCAATCGTTTTTGAGTTTCTCGACATGTCATCTTTTAAGAAATTATCATGTTTTCTACCCTATCTCATTTTCGTACCACATCTCCATTACTTACTAATTTATCTCCTGATTTATTTTCTCATAGTTTTGATACATGTACAGATACTTCAACTCTTATGGCTTCTCCTTCAGATTCTCTCCCAAATGATGGACTTGCACCTCCCTCCACTGAAGCTGAGTTACCTCCTGAATCCACTCCTCGACCTACAAGAGCAAGAGTGCCCCCTGTTCGTCTTCTCGATTATTATTGTTATTCTATAATCTCCACTTTACATGAGTCTCAATCTTATCGAGAGACTAGTACTAATCCTCTTTGGCAGTAAGCCTTGCAAGAAAAACTTCAAGTTTTGGAGAACACACATACTTGGGATTTAGTTGATCTTCCTAGAGACAAAACTCTTGTAGGATGTAAGTGGGTTTATAAAGTCAAAACCCACTCAGATGGGACTATTGAATGATACAAGGCTCGTTGGTCACAAAGGGATTCACATAGGAATATGACATTGACTATGAAGAAACCTTTGGTCCTGTTGCTCGTCATACTTCTATGTATAGTTTGCTTGCTGTTGTTACAGCTAAACAATGGCCTTTATATCAGATGAATGTTAAAAATGCTTTTTTTCAATGGAGTTCTAAAGGAAGAAGTTTATATGAAGCCACCTCTGGGTTATTCACATCCCGCCAACAAAGTCTGTCATTTTCATCGAGTTTTATATGGCCTAAAACAGACTCCGCGTGCCTGGTTTTCTATTTTCAACAGTACTGTCAGTGATTTTGGTTTCCCTTCTAATGTTTATGATTCTGCCCTCTTCATGTAGAAAACTAATCATGGTACTATTTTACTTCTTCTTTATGTTGATGACATGATTATCACCAGAAGCGATACTATTGCAATCTTTGAATTCAAACATTTTCTTTGCAACAAATTTGAAATGAAGGATATTGGTCATTTTAGTTACTTCTTGAGACTGGAAATTACTCATACGTCTTCTGGTTATTATTTATCTCTGGCAAAATATGTCTCTGATCTTCTTTCCCGTTTAGGCATTTCAGATAATAAAATTATTTCCACTCCTCTCGAGTATAATGTGAAACTTTCTCCTACAAATGGCAACCTTCTTTCTGATCCTACCTTATATCGGCAATTAGTGGGGTAGTCTTATTTATCTTACTGCCACTCATTCAGATATCTCTTATGCTGTTCACATTGTCAATCAATTTATGGCTGCACCACGATCTCCTCATTTTGCTACCATTCTATAGATTTTTTGTTATGTTAAAGGTACCTTATTTCATGAATTTCACTTTTCTACCTCATTCTCTTTATAGCTACGTGACTATTCTGATGTTGATTGGGCTGGTGATCCTACTGATCGACGGTCTATTACTGCCTATTACATTTTTCTTGGTGATTCTTTAAGCTCTTGGCATAGTAAGAAACAAATTTTTACAGCTCATTCTAGTACAGATGCAGAATATCGTTCCCTTGCTAACACTACAGCAGAATTATTATGACTTTAGAGGATTCTTTGTGACCTTGGTATACCTACTTCTTCTCCGACTCCTCTATATTGTGATAATCAGAGTGCTATTTAGATTACTCATAATGATATTTTTCATGAACGAACTAAACACTTTGAGATTGATTACCACTTTATTCGTCAATATATAACTAATTGTGATCTTCAAATATTCTTTCTTTGCTTTTTTAACCAACCCGCTGATCTCTTTATCAAGACTCATCTTCCCGGACATCATGATGACCTATTACACAAACTCAAGATGACTTCTCTATATCCATCATGAGTTTGAGGGGTGTAAAGAATATTGACAATTTCTAAATTGAAGAAATCTTGGAGAAGTATTGGAGAATAAATCTTGCAAGTATTGGGAATAAATTTTGAAAATTTCCAAATTGAAGAAACTTTGGAAATATTAACTTTCCAAAATTCCAACACTGTAATTATTTAATTTATTCTTACCAATCTTCTAAATATTCTATTTATTCTTATCTTTTGTATTTTAGGGTTTAGTCTCATGGAATCACCCTATAAATAGGGTTATTGTATAACCATTTATATATACAATATATAAATCATTCTCTTTTAGTCTGCTTTTCTTTATTTCTTCAGTTTTTCTACTTTATCTTGCTTTTTCTAATAGTTTAGATTGATGACAAGGCTGCAATGAGTTCCACTTCCCTTCGATGAATATCATGTAGAATTAGCAGTTCCAATTAAAGAAAGGTATCTATTTTTAAAGGTTTCTGTATTGTGCTAGAAAATGTTTGATGCTAACCTATTTCATGTGTAAACATGAAATTTTGAAGCTGTTCTGGACAACTAAATGAAAGCACAAAAACTGGAATCAAGAATCCATCTACATGATACAAATGACGTCTTTAAATAACTGTGGACCCAGATCAATTCGCTTCCAATGCTTCATACTTTCTATTATAGTGCTCAAAAAAAGAAAAAGAAAAAGAAAAACCTTATCTAGTACATCTAAAAGGAAAAAGCAAAAATATATGGTATTAATCTAAGATAATGTTTGGTAATTTCTAGACAAAGAGCATGTGGAGCCATAAGTGATTAAATGATTTTTCAGGAATTTGGGTTTTTTTTTTTTTTTTTTTTTTTTTTTTTTTTTTTAAAAAAAAAAAAAAGAGAATTGCTATGCAAATGAAATCTCTTATGATAGTCTTTGCAAATGTTAATAGTTGTTTATTGACATATTAAACATTTTCGGCAAAGAAACCCTATTGAAAAATTAATATCCTAAAATTTTCCTTATTATATCATTAATGTTAGTTATATGTTAAAATGTTTTATTTTGTTAAAACAAAACAATTATGTCATTCTACACGGCAAAATGCACAATAAATATATATATATATATATATATATATATATATATATATGATTTTGAGTTCATGATTTTCTCGTTCTTCATGTGTTATTTAATTGTTAAGAAAGAATGAACTAAATTATATATAAATAAAATCCAACCCCACCATGCATCATGTAAATGTTAGCTCCTCTGGTCGTGTATATTTAAATGACTCACCATTATATTTCTATTTCTTTTTTATGAATCGAAATCAATATTGCCTTGCTCGCTATTGGACCATGGCAATGATTATTTCACTAGTAGAATTGTTTCACAATTTTCATTATCCATTTTCTTAAAAAATTTTAATCATGGGAAATTTAGTCCATTTAGTTACAACAATATTTAATATCCGAACCGAAAAAGATCAACATCTTAACTCTAGACCACTTCTGTCATAATTAATTAATTTAAAAACCTAGCAAACCTTATAATCTTTTTTTACAACTGTTGACTTATGGCACCTAAAAAAGAAAAATGCCAATTTGCTGGATGATGTGCCTACCAAGCTTCAACTACTCCTGGTGTTATGAACATGTAACAACGACAGAAGACTCAAGGAATTGCTTTTAGAGATCAACCCAGGAGAAAGAAAACGGTAAATCAGCAAATAACCTTGTACAAGTAGGTGAAGACTCAACAGTCCAACAATGATCACTGAGATTGATCACAGCTGTCACACCATCATCTGTCAGCTGTCATATCATCATCTGTCAATTTTCTGGTTTCGCTGCATCATCTTTCAAATTCCTTGTACCAACTTAGTTTCTGCAAAATATTTTTGTCAATATATCCATAATTTAACTGTTCCTGCAGATATTGGGAGTTTGATTTGTCGGTAAGTGTTTAAATTGTGGCATTTTACCTAAAGTAAATTTTTTTATTGAAATTTAAAATGGGAATGAGATAACTCTCATTCCATGAATATCTCTCCATCATT
This sequence comes from Dillenia turbinata, assembly GCA_037126225.1. Classification (NCBI taxonomy): domain Eukaryota; kingdom Viridiplantae; phylum Streptophyta; class Magnoliopsida; order Dilleniales; family Dilleniaceae; genus Dillenia; species Dillenia turbinata. The sequence goes on from JBAMMX010000022.1 coordinate 2,048,469, forward strand.
ATGATAATTTTCCTTTTTGTGGATTCCTTTTCTTGTGTGGGAATGAGGGAATAAGGGGAAAGTCTAACTCTATTCTAGGTTAAGAGATAATTTCCTACGGATCTAGAGAATCACCAATGAGAGAATTTACTTGCTTCTTTATATTTTTTAAGAGAGAAAAATGCATCGCTGAGATGGTTAGAAATATTCCGAGTAGGGAATTTTTGTGACAATTCAATCACCGGATTTAGAGTTGCGATATTATGAAATTATGGTGATAGTTCGGTACTCATGATCATCACCCGACTATGAGAGAGATTGAGACCAAGGATTCACAGTTCCAGAGTATTGGACATTGCTCATTGAGATATATACAAAACCCTAATCTTTTATGATTTTGAAAATTTATTATTGTTTACTTCCACTGAGTGATAGAGTTAACATTGCTATCAGAGCATATTACATTTAATTTTAAATAAATTTTCAGAATTAAATTTTAGGTATAAAAATATAAGGTATAAAATTTGGGATTTGGATCACAGATGAGTTTCGTGAATCTGATTATATCACTCTGTTACCCAAGTCACGTAGATCACGAAAATAATTTTTTCGTAATTTTCTGAACATATTTAGACTATGAAAATTCCGATTGAAACTTTTGGTCGTGAATAGTGACCGAACCTTTCAATCCCAATTTGTCGAGATTTAGGGCAAATCAGTGCATAAAAATGATTTAGAGCAAATTAGTGCATAAAAATAGTAGATCTGTGTTCCTCTCTTCATGATTTATGTTTTGATATAAATATTACATATAATTATTGCCAGAATGTGAGGTTTCAAAATTGGCCGCGAAGGGCTGGAATTTTGGATCCAAAATGCACGAAGATTAGGACGTGATTATTCTAAAAATCAAGTTAAGGATGATTGGACTAAATTGAATTAGAGAATTCTAAAAAAATTTGATGAAAACGGTGCTAGAAAAGGGGATTTCCGGCAACCGGGTCGAAAGACCCGGTTACAGGAAAATTCAGGCAAAGAAGATGAAGCCCAACATGCAGGCACATGCAAGACACATGTGCGAAGGCGTGTATGTGTAGAGGAAAGGGGCACGTGGAGCTCGCACGCGCTGAGGCACGTGATCTCCCGAGGTCAGACCGGGTTAGGAACTGACGACCCGGATCTAGACCCGATTACGAACCAGATTTGGATCTGCGTTTTTGGGTTTTGACCTGAACCCGCAAACCGGAACGACCCGTGTAGGCAGTTCGTGCACGTCCGGTAGCATGACCCGCATGCCTGTATGTCTGGCGCGTGCGCCAACGCGCACAAGGTGTGTGCAGGCACGTACTAGATGCGCTGCGCGTCTGGCAGGCGCGTGGGGACGTGTTGCTGGGGACTGACGGCGAGTGGGCCCTCCTAGTGGCATGTAAGCTGTCCTAAAATTAGATTTTTTTCAATTTTGAGGGTTCTATGATAAAAATGTGACTAATCGTAGATTTTTGTGTACTGAATTTTAGTCTGAATGGTGAGATGCAATTCTAGATTATGGTGTGTGGTGTCCGTTGACTCATATACTCGTCTTGGGGTCTATATTCGCGTCATTTAGATCTTGGTTCATTCTGACATTTGCAGATCTATGAATATGAGAGTTCGAAATGAGACCACGTATTTCATTACGTATATAGACGACTACACGCGTTTCAGTTACGTCTACCTGATCTTGCACAAGTTTAAGGCACTAGAGTGCTTCAAGAGGTTTATCAGCGAGGTTGAAAATTAGCTAGACTTGAGGGTGAAAACTCTCAGAACCAATCGGGGGCTCGAGTATCTATCTGAGCAGTTTAAAGAGCTCTGTTTGCGGAAAGGCATTACGAGATAGTTTACTATTCCCGTTACTCCTCAGCAAAATGGAGTAGTCGAGAGAAAAAATATGTCTTTATTGGAGATAGTGAGGTCTATGATGGCGCAGGCTAATTCACCTATCTCCCATTGGGGGGATGTGTTATTGACTGCCGCCTATATCCTTAACTTTGTTCTGACGAAGTTCGTAGTCAACACCCCATACGAGTTTTGGACAAGGAGACAGCTTAACCTTAGCCATTTGAGGCCATGGGGTTGTGCAGCGTATATTCATGATTTCTCGCATCAGTACGGCAAGTTAGGCCCACGATAAAAGAAGTGTATCTTTATTAGAAACTCTAAACACTCCAAGGGACATGTGTTCCTAGGAGAATATACGGATGACACTGTCACTGAGATTGAGTCTCGTGATGTCATGTTTCTCGATAATGATTTCCTAAGAGAGGTGAAATCGATGGGAACAACACATTCTGTAATATCGATTTTCGATGACTGTATATCATGTACTATTCCTAATGATTCTAAATATATAAGCATCCTTTTGAGACATCTATTTAATTATCTATTTATTTATTTTGAGATCTCGTTTCAAAATCGCTAAAACTGAAAATTTTATCGATAAACCGAAAATTTTCTCGGAAAGTGCCGACAAGGCCTAAAGAAGTCAAAAATAGCTAAGAGAAGATCTACACACTTAAATAAAGATATTTAAATGAAATTTCACATATTTAAGAAATTTCAAATAAAATTTCATAGGGACCAAAAATATAAATTGTTAAAAGTTAAGGGTTTAAATGCAATTAAGGAAAGTTAAGGGACTAAGTTGCAAACCACTCAAGGATGGACAATTGGAGCCAAATTATTGGTCAAGAGGGAAGCAAGGTTGGTTAGTGGCCACATAGAATTTTTGACATTCAAGAAAACTCATTGGATAGAAATTTATGCATGAAAGCTTATTGGGTAGAAATTTTTGCATGAAAACTAACTAGAATAGCTTGTTCTAGCTAGTGACATGTCCTCCCCTTGACATGGAAGTCCATAGACATTTGGTGGAGTGCATGGAGGTTGCTTGAAACAACAATTGCATGGTTTAAGTGTTAGAACAAATGGAAGGTCAAGATAATGCATGGAATGATCCAATGGTTAAGGATATTTGGCTAGGTTTATAAAAGAACTTTTCTTCATTCAAACTCACCTTGGATAAAATTGTGAGGGTTTTATATCCATTTTGAGTTCAACCATGGAGCCAAAGAGGTAAGAACATTTTTAGGAATTCTTGAATTTCAATTAGAAATATAGATGTATTATATAGGAATTTATGTTTATTGTGATTTGATTTTTTTCTAAGGTGATAAAAATTCAATGATTAAAAGGGAGTGGAGATATACATTGTTAGCAAGAGATCTTACAAAGGAGGTAACATATTCTAACTTATGCTAAGATTAAATTATTTGATGAGTAGTTACTTTGGTATCCATACTAGCATGCTAAATGTTGATTTCTAGATTGAGTCTTGTATAGTTTTCTAAGGATATCTCATTCTATAGAATTCAAAAATCTAAGTTATCTATTTATCTATATACTAGACTTCCTAAAATTTAAAATGGTATATCATGTGAGGCATTTCATGAAGAAATCGATTTTTGGTGATTTTTGGAAATTTAGCATGTTTCACAAATTCTGTTTCATGTCCTGTGTACGACTAGTAAAATATCTGAATTTTTGAGGTATTTTTTCTTCATAATTTGGAGAAACATTACACATAAAAGTTTTAGATATCTATCTTATATTTAATTGGAGATAAAGATCACTTGAATCGGAGTTGTATGCGAAATGTTATGATAATTTTACTAAAACTGTGTAGAAGTAGTTCTAAAACTGAAATCGAGATGAAAACTGAATTTTATAAAATTATAAATTTAGAATCTGAGGATGGTCAAAACTAGAAATTTTTAGACCTATGTCATATCCTTAATTTGAGGAAAAAATTACTTAAATTGGAGAAGTACATTGCGAGATATGGAAATTCTCCCAAAACTATGTAGAATTGGTTTTAGGAACTTAGCATAAAAAGTTATAATTTTTTTGTAAATTCGTATATTCAGAATTTAAAGATGGGCTGAACATAAAATTTGGAGATATATGTCTTAGCTTTAAGAGAAAATTTAAATCAATTGAATCCGATCAAAATTTTTGAAGATATCATGATTTTACTAAACCTGCGCGTTATATGTTTGTAGAAATTTCTCTAAGTATGAAAATTGAAATTCAACCTTATGAAAGAGGCCATTTTTATATGCATGTTGTAATCCAACTATATAATATTGAATTAAAAAATGATATTGTTTAAATTAGGATTAAGATTCGAGGGATGACTCGTTCGAGAAACGAGGATAGTTAGGGGGAGTGGCGTATCCTCCCTAGTCGAGGTGAGTGGGACGACTATTTTTGACTTTGAATGAAAAATATTTTGATTATGATTTTTATAAATGAATTTTTGAAATGTGATTTAGAAACGTTTTAGTGTTTGTGGCATGTCTTGAAATGATATTTATGACGAATTGCATCCTGATGTTATGATGATCTGATAGTGCCTTGTTTTACGAGTAAATATTTATAAATGATGATTTATGACACAAGTATATGATTATGAAATGATGCATAGTGGCTATAGTGCACTCTCTACCATGATATTGAGTGTTTACCTGATGGGGTGATGTGGTGGGGTAACACGGGAGCAAGGGTTTGAGTCCCCTGTCTCTGGGCAATGGATCTAATAGACGAGCACCCGTGAGGACTATGTCAACACCAAGGGAAGGGGGGAAGATGTATGTGTTTTATTCTTATGAATATTATGGTGATCCCTTGGTAGATTTTACCCTAGTTAGGCCAAACTATAGGTAGAATACGTTTTTGACACCCCATTAATGTATGATTTAATGATAAGGATGCATATTATTTTGAATTACACGATATATTTGCAAATGAATGAAATATGAATTTGAATGATATTTTGACTTGCCACTCTCACAAATTCATTTATTTTCATTATGTAATCATTACACCTCACTCACTGAGTATGTGGATTGTACTCACCCCTCATATTAATATTTTTAACTTATACTATATTTGACATACATTAAGGTGCTATCCCACGAGTTTTTCTGAGAGACGCTATCGGATAAGTGATTATACCTATTCTTATTTACGATTGGACCATGCATATAAATATTATATGTAAATTGGAGGCAAATGTTTTAAAGAAAATTTTTATTGAAAATTATCTTCTTTTCTTTTTATTAAAATCTTCCGCTATATGATTTTGACTTGATGATATCGAGTAGGGTCATAATATTAGTCTTGCATCACCTCGATCTGCGAGTAGGGCATACCCGTTGTAACACTGATACCGCGGTGTCCGTACTAGTATTCCTGTTCATGAAATTAAATAAAATATTTCTCAGTTTATATAAAGAGAGAGAAATTTTTAATTATATTGATCTTCGATTTTGAGGTATGTAATTTGAATTTTTGGTATATTTAAAGTATCCGTGATTTTTTGATTTGCAGTTTATCTTATTTTGTTAAAAAATTTGAAACCTTGAAAAATAAAGTGAGTATAAAAATATATATATATATTTCCTTTATCAATTAAATTACTTATTTACTCATTTATTTATTTATAAATCTATTTTTATAAAAATATATATACTAATAAATAATAATAATAATGAAAAAAAAAGTCGAAATTAGGGCTTAAAGCCCTAATTTCCCTCTTTCTTCCCCTTTCCCCTTTCACTCTCTCTCCGCCTCTTCGCATTCCCCTCGTCGCCGCCCTCCCTTACCCGCTACTCTCCGCCATCTTCCTCCGCCGCAGACGGCTGTCGCCACCACCCGCAGCCACCACCGCCTATTCCCTCTCACTCTCCCTTCGGTTCTCTCTCTATCTCTCTCTTTCTCTCTCTCAGCTTCTCTCTCACCCGCGACTCCCTCTCTCTCCCTCTCGCGGTTCTCTGCCGCGACTCGGCTTCTTCTACCACCACCACCCATCTTCCACTCTCTACCTCCCTCTCTGTCTCTCAGTCTCCCTGTCTCTCTCCCTACGTGCGCGATATAGCGCGATAGTTACTTGCGCGTGCGCGAATGCTAGCGAGACAGCCCCTAGGCGTGCGTGACCCCGCGCCAGACTGCCCCTGAGCGCGCGACTGCAGTGCGTGATAGCCCTGCACGCCTGACTGCAGCGCGCGACTGCTGTGCTGCTTTGCCCTTACTCGCACGCTCAAGCGCCCTGCTCTCTCCTTCGAGAGCCCACTGAAATCTTCAGAACAGAGAACCCTAGGTCATGATGGTTTCCTGCGATCCTCTCACTGCATAGGTAAGAACAACTTCCTGATCTTTGATTCTAGGGTTTTGAATTTTCTGAGTAATTAGGGTTAATTGTTAACATTTGCTCTGAATTTGAAACCGTTACAGGTTAAGCTTGAAACCACTGGCGACTAGAAGCTAGGTCTGTAAACCGAGAAACCCTAGGTGAGGTAAAATATAAATTCTAAAATACATTGGATGAATTGCATTGTATATGTTAGGATGTATATTAGATTAGATTTGAATACGTTATCTGACATTATACGTAATTGTTTAGGTTAAATAGAGGATTTTATACGAATTGGGTTGTTCAGGATGATAGAATCATATTGACTTGATTATAATGGTTTCTCTTGAAGTTTAATTTGATGTATGCATGAGAATAATTGGAAATTTGGGATTTGAGTTTAAGAAATTATGCAGTCTTTTTATTATAAGTTGTCCTATATATAGGAAATCAAAATACAACTTTTGTATTAAGAAAATAGACTCCAATACCTTGAAAATGATATATGGTTTGAAGCAATTGGATGGAAATTGAAAAGTGTATGAATTTTCAAAGATTTTTCTAATTTATAGGGAATTTATGTGTTTAGACTTGTTTTTTATTTTGAACGATTTTAGATTTGAAGTTAGCTTGATTTTGATTTGGTTATTTACTTATAAATGGAATGAAAATTGATGACATTGGAGTTTATTCATAAATTGGAGAATTAATGTTTATACAAACTTAGGAAAAATGATAAACCCTAAGAATAATTGGAAATTTGATGATTATTGTGATAATTTGATTAGGTTTATCTTGTTAAAGACTCGAGAAGTCAAATTCGGATTTATTTTGGAAATAGGGAGTGATTACCCTCCCTGGAAAGTGAGTGGGACCCTAATCTCTTGCATGAAATGGTGAAAACCTGATTTTATCCTGTTTTTAATAAAACATGCTTTTGATATGCATTGTCTCGACGTATGAAATTGAAATTCAAATCTGTTTTGTGATTATTGGAGTGTCGTAAACTTATGTTTTCTACGATTATGCATCCATATTTGAAAAGAAATGAAATTGAGCCATGATTTGAGAAACGAAATGTTTGTTATTCGACCATTGCATTGGTTTGTTGAGTTTAAATGATTTTGATAAAATTGTATTGGCACACGGATTTGAAATGTTTTAAAATCTGTGAGGGCACTGGGATGCCCATTTGTGATGATATGATTCTTACTTGCGGGACGTTGTGCCCTTGTGATACTGTGATGATGACATTGATGATTCCGTAGCTACGAAGGAACTTTATAGAGGCACGGGTTGCCCAGATACGCTTCTGCAGGAGGTATCCGCAAACGTCCAGTTATATTTATTCATAGGCACGGTCGGTTGAACCCACATCGGGGGAGGACGTGCGTCCATCACCGTCTAGCACCGCACGTGGTCCTATTTGACGAGTCTGGGTAAGCAAGGAGCTAAGCCCACGGCCAACGTTGGGGTAGAGAGCTACTTTTGAAACACTTTGCATAATAAAACCTCCGATGCGCCTGTCTCAGGTCGTGGTTGACCTTTGCCAAGATCCTTTTGGCTTACTCTATCATCTACTTGATTTTAAATGGATGCATATATGTATGATATCGTGTGAATGATTAAAAGAGTTCATTTTATCGAACATATTATGATTTACTGCGAAATTTGAAGTATTGGTTACAAATTATATTATTTGACACTCCAATGTTCACCTATACTATTAGTACTTGAGATTAATCCCCTCACTCACTGAGTATCCTTCCATAGATACTCACCCCTCTTCTTTCCTCCCTCAGACAGGACTTTTGTGCTAGAGCGATACTTCAGAGTATAGAGTTTGGATGTACTTGGTGTTCAGGAAGGTGAGATCTTAAGTTTAAATTGAAAGATGAATTATGTATTTTATTTCGACCCTGCGAGGTCTTGTTGATGTCCGTAATTGGCCGTGTACTTATTTTGGGATGACTGTATAATTTATATATATTTATTTGTGAAACTCTCATATTTCATTTGCATTGAGGCGATTGTATGTATTTGAATATTACTTGGGAAAATTGTTGTAAATTTGCATAAAATTTAGGTCTGCTCAGTGTGGTGGCTGCTTATATTCTAGTTGGGCATGACAGTAGAGGTCTGTGGCTAGGTTCGTTGATAGATTTTTATAGTCTTGCTTTGTTTTGGATGTCGGCTATGGGAGTTGTAGGTTTTGGAGAGGACGGGATGGCCATTTGTTTTGTTTTCAGGATGATTTTGAATTATACAAGTTTAAACAGGTTTAATTATACATTGGAGACCTCCAATTTATGGGGAGGTTTTGCCCGATTTTCTATAAAAATAAAGTCGGCATCCAGGGCAACGGGCGGCTGTTTATGATCCCGGTTCGGGGTGTGATAGTTCGGTTGGTATCAGAGCTCTAGGTTGAGAGTTGTGTTTGATAAAATAGTTAGAAAATATTCCCAAATATGATTTAAAGTCCTCAATGCATATGAGAGTTTCATTACAGACATGAGATCCCAGTACACGGTTTTAGGCATATGAGTTATTCTTTTTAGGGGGTAAGATACGGTGCGTATCTAACCTAACATATTGGTTCTATCAGTTCTTAAACTGATAAGTTTATTCATTTAGGGTGTTAGTTACTTTGTAACTAACCCTAATCTTTGAACCATATCTAATTTAAGCTCTTTCTTTGTAAGATTATGATTACTAGGCGATGTACTAGATTTGTACCTGAGATACCTAGAATACTGGAGGATGTTTCCTCATCATGTGTATCCTTCTAGCACTTTCTCAGCCGACTATTATAGCCACGGTTCCATCACCATCATTTGATGCATTTAGGCAGGTGTATGAGTGGTAGGTACACCTCCCATTGGGTGCAGATGCCATCACCTCGACCACAGAGTTTTGGGGCAGCAGCCCCTAATGTGACTACACAGTTTACGACACAGAGACAACCTTTCTACCTCAAATATAGGAACCACCATGCATACGGGGCATGTAGAGTACGGGTTTCTTGCTTCCAGTGTGGGAAGCATGGTCACATTATGAGTGTCTGCCTGGATTTAGGTCGAGGACCGACTTTACAGAGTCGTACTAGTACTTCTGGCACAGGCCAGCAGGGGGCACCTGTGCACTCAGCTCTTACCGCTCCTCGGACTGCAGCCGGGAGTAGTACAGTGTCAGGATCGTCGCGATAGCAGCCTAGGGCCCAGGCTCGTGTGTTTGCGACGACCCAGGAGGACGCACCGGCAAACCCTAGTGTTATTATGGGGGATCCTCCCGTGGACCCCTCAGTGTAGCGCTTTTGTTGTACGCTCTGTATGGGATCTAGTATATCACGATATTGATGTACAATTTTGACTAGTTAAAGCTTTTGAAGCTTAACTAGTTTGATATATATATATGTCTACTTTTCTTAGTATTTTAAATGTTTTAACCTCTTCTTATCTTTAAGTACCATACGAATATTTGGTATTGATGCCCGTATTCTCATAGATATCGGGTCGAAGCTTTTATATGTAAGCGACACATTCGCTCGCCATTCTGATAGACCTCTCTCGTCACTTGATGGGGAGATTATGGTAGTCACTCATTTTGGTAAGCATATCATTCGAGATACAGTCTATAGAGGCTATGAGTAACAGAGAGATTGTTACATGGTGATGCCCTCAATTAGTGGGAGGCTATTGGTGATGAGATTACAGATCTATTGCGATAGGAATACTTCTTGAGGAAATTCGACCACCGATATTTTATGAAGTTTTAGTAGGATTTTTGTTCAGTTAACATATTTGAGTCCTAGGATTCTTGTATATGGTATACTCATGGATCGATGGATCCCCTTGGAATTAAATAATGAATACCAAATGGATTTTTAGATTGCTAGTGACATTTTCTTGCTAAAGAGTCTTTAACTTTATAAATTGATGAAGAAAATTCTGGGGATAGTAAAAAAAGATTACAAGTTTGGTAGTTAGGTCTATTTTACTTTTGAAGGAAGCAAGCTACATATAATTTCAGAATTGAAACATCTCGAGGGATTCGTGTGTACAAAACTTGAATTGGTGTTGAGTATAAATAAAATGGAAATGAGGTTGTTAATAAAGGAGTCAGAGATACTTAGTGTGTGTATATATATATATGTTTTCATTTAGTTTGCATCGCATTTCAATATCTTTAATATTTTCCATTCCTCACATTCAGGGATCATGAGGATATTTGGAATCGATGCCCGTGTTCTTATTAACACTGGTGCAGATTATTCTTACGTGAGAGTATTATTTCGCTCGACCGCATTAGAGAGATTTAGGGAGCAAATGAGGAGCTCCAAGGTATTCTTGATAGATCTGTAGAGATGATGACAGAGAGTTCCGAGTCTGTGATAACGGACTAGTAGAATATCGATAGCGGGTTTGCACTCCCGCCGATAGTGAATCTTTGTAGAGATATTCTAGAGGAAGCTCATTCCACCATTTACGTTATGCATTTGAGAGGTACAAAAATGTACCTAACTATCCGAAATAGTTATTAGTAGTCTGGTATAAAGAGAGAGTTCGTTGCTTGATGCCTAGTTTGTCAGCAGATGATGGCCAAGCATCACTGACCCATAGGCGCTTCGCAGCCTTTTCCCATTTGTTTCGGTGAGGCTTTCCTTCAGTTTCGAGGACGAAACTTGTTTTTAGGGGGTTAGAACATGTAACACCGACACTGCGGTGTCCGTACTAGTATTCCTGTTCATGAAATTAAATAAAATATTTCTCAATTTATATAAAGAGAGAAATTTTTAATTATATTGATTTTCGATTTTAAGGTATGTAATTTGAATTTTTGGTATATTTAAATTATCCGTGTTTTTTTTATTTGCAGTTTATCTTATTTTGTTAAAAAATTTGAAACCTTGAAAAATAAAATGAGAATAAAAATATATATATATTTCCTTTATTAATTAAATTACTTATTTTCTCATTTATTTATTTATAAATCTATTTTTATAAAAATATATATATATTAAAAAATAATAATAATAATGAAAAAAAAAGTCAAAATTAAGGCTTAAAGCCCTAATTTCCCTCTTTCTTCCCCTTTCCCCTTTCACTCTCTCTCCGCCTCTTCGCATTCCCCTCGCCGCGCCCTCCCTCACTCGCTGCTCTCCGCCATCTTCCTCCGCCGCAGACGGCCGTCGCCACCACCGCCTATTCCCTCTCACTCTCCCTTCGGTTCTCTCTCTATCTCTCTCATTCTCTCTCTTGGCTTCTCTCTCACCCGCGACTCTCTCTCTCTCCCTCTCGCGGTTCTCCGCCGCGACTCGGCTTCTTCCACCACTACCACCCATCTTCCACTCTCTACCTCCCTCTCTGTCTCTCAGTCTCCCTGTCTCTCTCCCTACGCACGCGATAGAGCGCGACAGTTCCTTATGCGAGCGTGACTGCTCGCGAGACAGCCCTAGGCGCGCGTGACCCAGCGCGAGACTGCCCTTGTGCGCGCGACTGCAGCACGCGATAGCCCTACACGCCCGACTGCAGCGCACGACTGCTATGCTGCTTTGCCCTTGCTTGCATGCTTGAGCGCCCTGCTCTCTCCTTTGAGAGCCCACTGAAATCTTCAAAACAAAGAACCCTAGGTCGCGATGGTTTCCTGCGATCCTCTTACTGCATAGGTAAGAACAACTTCCTGATCTTTGATTCTAGGGTTTTGAATTTTCTGAATAATTAGGGTTAATTGCTAACATTTGCTTCGAATTTGAAACCGTTAAAGGTTGAGCTTGAAACCACTGGCGACTGGAAGTTAAGTCTGTAAACTGAGAAACCCTATGTGAGGTAAAATATAAATTCTTTCGATACATTGGTTGAATTTAGGGTAAATTAGAGTAAGAATGCATTGTATATGTTAGGATGTATATTAGATTAGATTTGAATGCGTTATCTGACATTATACGTAATTGTTTAGGTTAAATAAAGGATTTTATACGAATTGGGTTGTTCAGAATGATAGAATCATATTGAGTTGATTAGAATTGTTTCTCTTGAAGTTTAATTTGATGTATGCATGAGAATAATTGGAAATTTGGGATTTGAGTTTAAGAAATTATGCAGCCTTTTCATTATAAGTTGTCATACGTATAGGAAATCAAAATACGACTTTTGTATTAAGAAAATAGACTCCAATACCTTGAAAATGACATATGGTTTGAAGCAATTGGATGGAAATTGAAAAGTGTATGAATTTTCAAAGATTTTTCTAATTTATAGAGAATTTATGTGTTTAGACTTGTTTTTGATTTTGAACAATTTTAGGTTTAAATTTAGCTTGATTTTGATTTGGTTATTTACTTATAAATGGAATGAAAATTGATGACATTGGAGTTTATTCATAAATTGGAGAATTAAGGTTTGTACAAATTTAGGGAAAATGATAAACCCTAAGAATAATTAGAAATTTGATGATTATTGTGATAATTTGATTAGGTTGATCTTGTTGGAGACTTGAGAAGTCAAATTCGGATTTATTTTGGAAATAGAGAGTGATTACCCTCCCTGGAAAGTGAGTGGGACCCTAATCTCTTGCATGAAATGGTGAAAACCTGATTTTATCCTGTTTTTAATAAAACATGCTTTTGATATGCATTGTCTCGACGTATGAAATTGAAATTCAAATCTGTTTTGTGATTATTGGAGTGTCGTAAACTTATGTTTTCTACGATTATGCATCCATGTTTGAAAAGAAATGAAATTGTGCCATGATTTGAGAAACGAAATGTTTACTATTCGACCATTGCATTGGTTTGTTGAGTTTAAATGATTTCGATGAAATTGTATTGGCACACGGATTTGAAATATTTTAAGATCTGCGAGGGCACTGGGATGCCCATTTGTGATGATATGATTCTTACTTGCGGGACGTTGTGCCCTTGTGATACTGTGATGATGACATTGATAATTTCGTAGCTACGAAGGGACTTTGTAGAGGCACGGGTTGCCTGGATACGCTTCTGCAGGAGGTATCCGAAAACGTCCAGTTATATTTATTCATAGGCGCGGCCGGTTGAACCCACATCGGGGGAGGACGTGTGTCCATCACCGTCTAGCACCGCACATGGTCCTATTTGTCGAGTCTAGGTAAGCAAGGAGCTAAGCCCATGGCCAATGTCGAGGTAGAGAGCTACTTTTGCAACACTTTGCACAATAAAACCCCCGATGCGCCTGTCCCAGGTCATGGTTGACCTTTGCCAGGATCCTTTTGGCTTACTCTATCATCTACTTGATTTTAAATAGATTCATATATGTATGATATCGTGTGAATGATTAAAAGAGTTCATTTTATCGAACATATTATGATTTACTGCGAAATTTGAAGTATTGGTTACAAATGATATTATTTAAAACTCCAATATTCACCTACACTATTAGTACTTGAGATTAATCCCCTCACTCACTGAGTATCCTCCCATAGATACTCAACCCTCTTCTTTCCTCCCTCAGACAGGATTTTTGTGTTGGAGCGACACTTCAGAGTATAAAGTTTGGGTGTACTTAGTGTTCAGGAAGGTGAGATCTTAAGTTTAAATTGAAAGATGAATTATGTATTTTATTTCGACCCTGCGAGGTCTTGTTGAGGTCCGTAGTTGGCCGTGTACTTATTTTGGGATGACTGTATAATTTATGTATATTTATTTGCAAAACTCTCATATTTCATTTGCATTGAGGCGATTGTGTATATTTGAATATTACTTGGGAAAATTGTTGTAAATTTGCATAAAATTTAGGTCCGCTTGGTGTGGCGGCTGCTTATGCTCTAGTTGGGCATGACAGTAGAGGTCTGTGGCTAGGTTTGTTGATAGATTTTTATAGCCTTACATTATTCTGGATGTCGGCTATGGGAGTTGTTGGTTTTGGAGAGGTTGGGATGGCCATTTGTTTTGTTTTCAGAATGATTTTGAATTATATAGGTTTAAACAGGTTTAATTGTACATGGGAGACCTCCAATTTATGGGGAGGTTTTGCCCGATTTTCTATAAAAATACAGTCGGCATCCAGGGCAACGGGCGGCTGTTTACGATCCCTGTTCGGGGCGTGACACCCGTGCCTTGTGGAGTCGTGACGGTCTGTTCGTATGCTCAACCTGCGGGTCAGGGCGTGACAGATTTCGGTGGTATCAGAGCTCTAGGCTCTGTATCTATTCTATTTCGCATCTAGTTTTTGTAAAATGTTTTTCTAAGAGTTTATAACTTGCCTCCTATGGTCCTATAACGTTAATCCTCATCAGGGGGTTAGGTTGGCACCTAACCCTTTGCTTTCCCACTTTTAAGTACTAAGCGTGGTCCTTTTATGTAGAACTATGAATCTCCAAGAACAATCGAGGTGTACCACCGAGACCCTGCTCGAGGCCGCGTCATCGTCTCAAGCACCTTAGGCCCCTCCTACTGGAGAAGTTCCCCCACCACTCTCTATACTCAGGGAGATGATGGGATGGTGGACAGCCCATGGATACCAGATGAGAGCACCACCTGTACCGGCGGTTGAGAGTCCGCCTACAGCCACAGTGGTACCAGTGCCCTATCCTACGTTGACGACTACGCTGACTACTCGGCAGATGATAGAGGTCTCCACTTTGCTAAGAGAGGCTAGGAGTCTAGGGTGTGAGTCCTTCTTTGGGACCCACGACCCCGTTGTGGCCAGGAAGTGGCTCAAATGGGTCAAAGAGACTGTAGAGGACATGGGAGTTGAGGATAGACTTAAGCTGGTGATAGTAGTCAGACTGCTAGAGGACGATGCCCGTGACTGGTGGGACGACGTCAAGGATAGAGCGGATGAGCCACTGATTTGGGGTGACTTTCTGAGGGAGTTTGATTCCCAGTATTACACGATGTTCGACCGCGATATGAAGCGGCGAGAGTTCCTGGAGTTGATGCAAGGGCAGAAGTCTGTGTCAGAGTACGAGACTGAGTTCCACAGACTGGCGGCATTTTTTTCAGAGTTGGTGGTGACTGAGGAGACCAGGAGATTCAAGTTTGAACATGGATTAAATCTCGCCATTAGAGACCGGATGACAGTCTCCGAGGAGGATACATATGCTAGAGTTCTGCAATGGGCACCGAGAGCAGAGCAGAACTTCAAAGAACGGAATAGACTTCGCGACTAGCAAGATTAAAGGATGAGACCAGGATTTGGGCAGGGACAGAGCTCTAAGAGGAGCAGAGGCCAAGGTTCATACAGCGACGGCCCTAGACAGGGGCCCAGGACTACACCTCATGGGCAGTATGGGCATTCATCAGCAACGATGAGTACACCAAGATGTAACTTGGGCAATGCGTCATGGACCGGAAGAGCGCATAGGAGGTCTTGCCTGATTTGTAAAAAGGCACACACAGGCCCATGCCGATTCTATGGTAGATGTTACTAGTGCGGAAAGGAAAGACACTTCAAAAACCGTTGTCCCAACCTACGAGCCAAGGGGTGCAGTCATGCCCCAGATCATAGCTTTCCTTATGGCCCCAGGGGCAGCTCAGCACCTTCTACGGCACCTCCTCATAGTATTGCAGGGAAGTCTTTTACTGGGAGTAACATGCCTGCTCTATCTCCTGTCAGCAGCCCAGGACGCAAGCTAGACTATATACTGTGACCGACGAGGAGGCACAGACCAGTCTAGACATAGTAACAGGTGCTACCCCCACTCCTCATCCTGATGATGTACAAGAATTCTAGACTATGATATATTTTGTTGAACTTTAAAAGATGATATATATATCCATTTTGCGATTTTATCCTTAAGTAATTTTTATTTATTTTGATGATATTGGGCTAATGGACTTTATAAATTTGGATGATAGGCACTATGATTATCTTCGAAAGAGACGCCCGTGTATTGATTGACACTAGGGTGAATAGTTCTTTTGTGAGCATGGACTTTGCTCACTGCACTAACAAGGTTCTAGTACCACTGGATCAAGTGCTGCTAGTCATTACTCCCTTAGGGGAGTAGATTGTCAGGAATGAGGTGTACCGAGACTATGGAGTCGAGGTGGAGAGTACAATGTTAAAAGCAGATCTAATTCCACTAGACGTACGGGACTTTGATGCCATCCTGGGTATGGATTGGCTACACCGGCACAGAGCTTCAGTGGATTATTTTGCTAAGACAGTCGAATTTCGGAGACCAGGGTATCCAGTATTGGTTTTCCATGGAATTAGATGGGTCCTCCTGAATTGCGTGATATCAGGTTTGGAGGCCGCAGATTGATAAGCAAGGGCTGTATAGCATATCTAGCACATGTTGTTGACACCACAGTGAAGGAACCAAAAATAAATGGTGTTCTAGTGGTACAGGAGTTTCCTGATGTATTCTCTGAGGAGCTACCCGGATTACCTCCAGTTCGGGAGTTCGATTTTGCCATTAATTTGGCACCAGGCACTACGTTTATGTCCATTCCGTCATACAGGATGACCCCGACAGAGCTAAAAGAGCTAAAAGCCCAATTGCAAGAATTGTTGGATAAGGGCTTCATCAGACCGAGTACTTCACCTTAGGGAGCTCCGGTATTTTTTGTCCGAAAGAAAGATGACACTCTCAGACTATGCATCGATTACCGATTGTTGAATCGGGTGACCATAAAAAATCGATACCCGTTGTCTCGGATTAATGATCTGTTCGATCAGTTGCAGGGAGCTCGGGTTTTCTCTAAGATTGACCTGAGATCTGGATATCACCAGTGACGAATCTGGGAAGGTGATGTTCCCAAGACAACCTTCAGGACTCGGTATGGTCACTTTGAGTTCTTAGTGATGCCGTTTGGGCTGACTAATGCCCTGACAGCTTTTATGGACCTGATGAACCGAGTATTCCACTCCTTCCTGGATAGATTTGTCATCGTCTTCATTGATGATATTCTTATATATTCTAGGAGTGATGAGGAGCATTTCGAACACCTATGAGTTGTACTACAAACACTCCGTGAGAAGGAGCTATATGCCAAATACTCCAAGTGTGAGTTTTGGCTGAGAGAGATTGACTTTCTAGGTCATGTGGTTTCGGCTAACGATATCTTTGTGGACCCAAAGAAAGTTGAGGCTATTCTAAAATAGGAACAACCATGGAGCGTTACAGAGGTACAGAGTTTCCTGGGATTGACAGGATATTATCGGAGGTTTGTAGAGGGATTCTCCAAGATTGCCACTCCACTCTCCAACTTGACGCGAAAAGAGGTCAAGTTTGTTTGGGATGATTGCTGTGAGACGAGCTTTCAGGAGCTCAAACAATGGCTGACGTCAGCACCTATCCTCGCTCTCCCTACTAGTGATTGTGAGTATGAGGTGTATTGCGATGCCAGTCGACAGGGATTAGGTTGTATACTAATGCAAAAGGGTCGGTTCATCTCTTATGCCTCCCGATAGCTAAAGAGGCATGAACTGAATTATCCTACCCATGACTTAGAGTTTACTGCTATTGTGTTCGCATTGAAGATTTGGCGACACTATCCATACGGAGTAACTTGTCGGGTATATACAAATTACAAAAGCTTGAAGTACCTATTTACTCAGAGGGAGCTTAATCTCAGGCAGAGAAGATGGTTGGAGCTTCTCAAAGACTATGATCTGATTATTGATTATCACCTAAGGAAAGCAAATGTTGTTGCGGATGCACTAAACCGCAAGTTATCATCGTCAGCACCCACTGAGAGTTCTTATCTCTCATGTCTTATTGGACTCTACTCACTAGGAGTTAGACTGATAATAGATGACTTTGGAGCACTTTTGGCTAGATTTGAGGTGAGACCGACTCTACTTGACCACATTCGGAGACTTCAGTCTACTGATGAGGAGTTTCAGGGGATTGTTGAGATGATCAACAAAGGGGAAGGTAGAGACTTCAAAGTCAGGGATGATGGCTTAGTAGTTTTTAGGAGACGTATCTGTATTCCTAAGGATGATGATCTTAAACGTGCCATATTGGAGGAGGCTCACTCTTCAGCCTATGCTATGCATCCTGGTAGCACAAAGATGTACCGGACGATTCGAGAAAGTTACTGGTGGGAAGGCATGAAGCGTGAGATAGCCAGTTTTATTGCCCGATGCTTAGTATGTTAGCAGGTGAAGGCTGAGTATCAGCGGCCCGCCGGCACATTATAGTTGCTTCCTATTCTTGAGTAAAAGTGCGAACACATCACCATGGATCCTGTAATGGGTCTTCCACGGACTTCAGCACGACACGATACTGTCTAGGTGATCGTAGACAGACTCACCAAGTCCGCACATTTCCTTCCTATCCGCAGTAGCTATCCACCAGAGGGTTTGGCTCGCCTGTATATTAGTGAGATAGTTCGGCTATATGGAGTTCCAGTGTCCATTGTATCGGACAGAGACCCACGTTTTACTTCCCGATTTTGGTCGAAGTTACAAGAGGCCATGGGTACTCAATTAAAGTTCAATATTGCATTTCACCCCCAGACGGATGGTCAGTCTGAGAGAAGGTGAAGGTCATTCGTGCTCAGATGAAGGCTGCCCAAGATAGGCAGAAAAGCTATGCAGATAGACGACGATGACCTTTGGAGTTCGGGGAGGGAGACATGGTGTTTTTTAGGGTATCCCCTTGGAAGGGGATTGGGAAAGTGACATATAGATTGGACTTACCACTTGAGTTAGCACGGATTCACGATGTATTCCATGTCTCGATGTAGAGGAAATACTTTCCTGATCCTTTCCATGTATTGGAACCTCCACCAGTAGATTTGAGCGATGATTTGAGCTTCCCTGTCCAGCCCGTAGCCAGTTTAGACAGGCGGATCAGAAGCTACAGAATAAGGAGGTTTCCCTATTTAGAGTACATTGGAGGAACGATTAAGTCGAGGAGCAGACTTGGGAGCCTGAGGATGCTACGTGGAGACAGTACCCCTAACTATTTGTTATATAGTTTCGGTTTAATATCGAGGACGAAACTTTTTATTATGGGGTTAGGAATTGTAACATCGATTTTCGGTGACTGTATATCATATACTACCCCTCATGATTCTAAATATATAAGTATCATTTTGAGACATCTATTTAATTATCTATTTATTTATTTTGATATTTTGTCTCAAAATTGCTAAAACTGAAAATTTTATCGGTAAGCCGAAAAATTTTTTGGAAAGTACCGGCAAGGCCTAAAGAAGTCAAAAATAGCTAAGAGAAGGTCTACACACTTAAATTAAGATATTTAAATAAAATTTCATATATTTAAGAAATTTCAAATAAAATTCCAAAGGGACCAAAAATGCAAATTGTTAAAAGTTAGGGGTTTAAATGCAATTAAAGAAAGTTAAGAGACTAAGTTGCAAACCACTCAATGATAGACAATTGGAGCCAAATGATTGGTCAAGAGGGAAGCAAGGTTGGTTCGTGGCCATATAGGATTTTTCACATTCAAAATAGCTCATTGGATAGACATTTATATATGAAAGTTTATTAGGTAGAAATTTTTGCATGAAAACTAACTAGAATAGCTTGTTCTAACTTGTGACACCTCCTCTCCTTGACATGGATGGCCAAAGACACTTGGTGGAGTGCATGGAGGTTGCTTGAATCAACAATTGCATTGTTTAAGTGTTAGGACAAGTGGAAGGTCAAAATAATGCATGAAATGATCCAATGGTTAAGGATATTTGGCCAGGTTTATAAAAGAACTTATTTAAGAAGAGTTTGGCCTATTTTCTTCATTCAAACTCACCTTGGACGAAATTGTGAGGGTTCTATATCCATTTTTGAGTTCAACTATTGAGCCAAAGTGGTAAGAATATTTTTGGGAATTCTTGAATTTCAATTGGAAGTATAGAGGTATTGTATAGGAATTTATGTTTATTGTGATTTGATTTTTTTCTAAGGTGATAAAAATTCAAAGATTTAAAGGGAGTGGTGATATATATTGTTAGCAAGATATCTTACAAAGGAGGTAACATATTATAACTTATGCTAAGATTAAATTATTTGATGAGTAGTTACTTTGGTATCCATACTAGCATGCTAAATGTTGATTTCTAGATTGCGTTTTGTATAGTTTTCTTAGGATATCTCATTCTGTAGAATTCAAAAATCTATGATATTTATTTATCTATATACTAGACTTCCTAAACTTTAAAATGATATATCATGTGTGGAATTTCATGAAGAAATCGATTTTTGGTGATTTTTGGAAGTTTAGCATGTTTCACAAATTCTGTTTCATGTCTTGTGTATGACTAGTAACTTGTATGAATTTTCAAGATATTTTTTGTTCATAATTTGGAGATATATTAAACATGAAAGTTTTAGGTCTCTGTCTTATCCTTAATTGGAGATAAAGATCGCTTGAATTAGAGTTATATGCAGAAAGTTATCATGATTTTACTAAAACTATGCAGAAATAGTTCTAAAACTGAAACCGAGATGAAAACTGAATTTTATAAAATTTTACATTTAGAATCTGAGGATGGTCAAAACTAAAAATTTTTAGACCTATATCATAGGGAGATATGGAAATTCTCCCAAAACTGTGCAGAATTGGTTTTAAGAACTTAGCATGAAAAGTGATAATTTTTTTATAAATTCGTATATTCAGAATTTAAAGATGGGCTGAACATAAAAGTTGGAGATATATGTCTTAGCTTTAACAGAAAATTTAAATCAATTGAATCCGATCAAGATTTTTGAAGATATCATGATTTTACTAAACCTGCGCGTTATATGTTTGTAGAAATTTCTCTAAGTATGAAAATTGAAATTCAATCTTATGAAAGAGGCCATTTTTATATGCATGTTATAATCCAACTATATAATATTGAATTAATAAATGATATTGTTTAACTTAGGATTAAGATTCGAGGGATGACTCGTTCGAGAAACGAGGATAGTTAGGGAAAGTGGCGTACCCTCCCCGGTCGAGGTGTGTGGGACGACTATTTCTGACTTTGAATGAAAAATATTTTGATCATGATTTTTATAAATGAATTTTTGAAATGTGATTTAGAAATGTTTTAGTATTTGTGGCATGTCTTGAAATGATGTTTATGACGAATTGCTTCCTGATGTTATGATGATCTAATAGTGCCTTGTTTTATGAGTAAATATTTATAAATGATGATTTATGACACAAGTATATGATTATGGAATGGTGCATAGTGGCTATAGCGCACTCCTTACCACGATATTGAACGTTTACCTGACGGGGTGACGTAGAGGGGTAACACGGGAGCAAGGGTTTGAGTCCCCTGTCTCTGGGCAACGAATCCAATAGATGAGCACCCGTGAGGACAGTGTCAACACCAAGGGAAGGGGGGAAGATATATGTGTTTTATTCTTATGAATATTGTGGTGACCCCTTGGTGAATTTTACCCTAGTTAGGCCAAACTATGGGTAGAATAGGTTTTTGATATCCCATTAATGTATTATTTAATGATAATGATGTATATTATTTTAAATTACACGATATATTTTCAAATGAATGAAAGATGAATTTGAAATGATATTTTGACTTGCCACTCTCACAAATTCATTTATTGTCATTATGTAGTTATTGCACCTCACTCACTGAGTATGTGTATTATACTCACTTCTCATATTATTATTTTCAGTTTATACTGTACTTGACATACATTGAGGTACTATCCCATGGGTTTTACTAAGAGATGCAATCGAGTAAATGATTATATCTATTTTTGTTTACGATTGGACCATGCATATAAATATTATATGTAAATTGGACGCAAATGTTTTAAAGAAAATTTTTCTTGAAAATTATCTTTTTTTTTTTTGTTTTAAATCTTCCGCTATATGATTTTGACTTAGTGATATCGAGTAAGGTCATAATATTAGCCTTGCGTCCCCTCAGTAGGGCATACCCGTGCCTTGAGGAGTCGCGGCGGTCTGTTCGCGTGCTCGACCTGCGGGTCGGGACGTGACACATTCTATGAGATGGATGAGCCCTGTGGCTCAGTTGGCCCCAGCGGTCGGACTCAAGAGTCGGTTACGGATCTTGGTCCTAGTGGGAGCAGTCCATTGGAAGGTGAGCAGGCACTATCTCCTCGTAGGAGTGGTTGGGAACATGTACCTCATCGTCGTTTCCTAATTAAGGTTGAGATCCTCATTGTGACTCATGAGAACGATGAAAAGTCGAGGACATTCAGGCCGACTCTCGAGGGTTCAGCAAAGGACCAATGGTTATAGGCCATGCAGGAAGAAATGGAATCAATGAGAGTTAACGAGGTCTGGGACCTAGTTGACTTACCTGAAAATAGAAAAACCATTGGGAACAAGTGGATTCTCAAAATTAAAAGGAAGGCCAACAGATCGATCGAGAGATATAAGACCTGTCTGGTAGCCAAGGGTTACACGCAGACTAAGGACATTGACTACGAGGAGACTTTCTCCCCAGTAGTCAAGTTTATATCGATCTGTTTGCTTTTGGCGATTGTCGCTAGTTTGGATCTGGAGTTACACCAACTGGACGTAAAGACTGCACTTCTTAATGGGAGTTTGGATGAGGAGATCTACATGGAATAACCCCCTGAGTTTGTTCTTATAGATCAGGAGGATAAGATCTGTCGACTTCAAAAGTCGATATACGGCCTAAAGCAATCATCCAAGCGATGGTACCTAAGATTTCACAAGGAGGTGATATCTTATGATTTTACGATGGTCGAGGAGGATCATTGTGTCTATCTGATATGGTCCGATAACTCTTTTGTGATCTTGTCATTGTATGTGGATGATATAATGTTGGCTGGGAACAACCATTAAAGCATGGTTGTCTTCTAGCTTTAAAATGAAAGATATTGGTGAAGCTAAATTCATCCTCGGAGTTCAGATATAGAGGGATTGCTTAAGAAAGACGTTGACTCTTTCACAAGAGACCTACATTAAGAAAATTCTCGAGTGCTTTGGGATGAGTGATTATAATCCCATAGATACTCTGATTGCCAAAGGTGAAGGCCTGAGTTTGGAAATGTGTCCTAAAACTTAGGAAGAAGTAAGGGAAATGAGTAAAGTACCGTACTCCAGTGCAGTGGGAAGTTTAATGTACGCAATGTTGTGTACTCGACCGGACATATGTTATGCAGTTGGTCTGGTGAGCAGATATCAGGCAAATCCTAGAAGGGGTTACCGGAGAGCAGTGAAAAGGATTTTTTGATATCTATAGGGAACTGCAAACTTTTCCTTGTGTTACGGAGGAGGCGAATTGCGCCTTGTAGGTTATTCAGATGCCGACCGGGGAGGTGATTTGGATAAACACAAATCAACATCAGTTTTGCCTTCTTGCTCAATGGCGAGGCCATCTTTTGGAGTAACAAGAAGCAAACCTGTCTTGCTCTATCTATGATGGAGGCTGAGTGCATGGCTTGCTCAGTTGTAGTTCAGGAGAGTGTTTGACTCCGGAGACTACTGGAGGTGATAGTGGGAGGCCAGTAATGATTTATTATGATAATCAGGCCGTTATTGCTTATACTCGAGACCCTAAGTTTCATAGTAGGACCAAATACATCGACACTAGATACCATTTCGTGAGAGACATCATCAAGAAGGGTGAAGTGACCGTCAAGTACATTTCTACACACAGCATGGTGGCTGACCCCTTCACCAAATCCATCACTAGAGACTCCTTTTTCGGGCATAAAGAGTCATTGGGTTTCTATATTCTTTGATATTTCTTATTTTGTATTTACTGACGACATTGATACTTATTGATTTTTCTATATATATATATATATATGATTATTGTGCATTATTCAGTCATATTTGTATTATATTTTATTTAATGCACTTACTTTGATTATCATATATATGCTCTGTGATATGATAATAGATATGTCAAATAGACGAGGTTGACTTTCTTACACGAGTGACCACATTCAGCTCTGAGTGAGCGGGGATGAGACGGTTTCTAGTTGTAAGAGATTTTGAGAGTAACTCTGTTAGAACATAAGTTGTCCTGATACGTGTTCAGGATGAGGTCATATGCGATATGACTGACATGGACGTATCCACATCCATATTGCCTATGAATAGATAGGTTTGAGATCTCAGATAGCACCTACAATTTGTGATATTGTTTCTGAGATACTCTCTTTGAAATCTCTGAATAAAGTCCTATCTGTGAGAGATAGGGGAATAACATTGTAGCACGTGTTTCGTACCGTGTGTAATAAGATGACTAGAGATAGTGGGAGCTATATTACTTGAGACAATCTATATTACTTGAGACAATAACTTGAAATTTATTCCCGAGCCCCATTGTGTGAGATCCGAGATCCATTGGGTGGGATCTCTTGTACCCTTACTACTTTCAGCTGTTTCTTGAGGTCATGATTCAGTGTTTGCTACTTTAGTCTGTTTACCGATGATCCAAAAGATCAATTGAGGTCTGAGGGACAGGTCTAGGAAAGCAGCTGAATTGAGATCGATAGATTCGAGTTTGGAAAAAAGGAAGACCAATTGACATTGCATCACTATGTTGTATTCATCGATAGGTATTTTATGTTCGTCCGTGTAGGGATTTGAACATAATAGTGAATATATAGTCGAGCGATTTTTGGGGATTACTTTCGATGAGGAAAGTAGCTCGATGGATATAATTAGTCTTGGATCTGGGGTATAGCGAGTTTTCTTTTGGTACTAACGGTGATTATTCGATCATCTTAACAAGTGTATTAATAAATCTTTTATTTGCAGGTGTACTCGCGAGTTGCATGACATCCAACTCTGTATTAAAGTCCAGTAAGGTGATTTGGAGAGATTACATGAGTTGTGGTTTAGTGATGATCGTATAATGCCATCGTATGCAAGTAGGAGATGTTGGTAAGTGCCCAAGTTAGGGCATTTTACCTAAAATAAATTCCTTTATTGGAATTTAAAATGAGAATGAGGTAACTCCCATTCCGATCTCCATTATTATGGTAATTTCCCTTTTTGTGGATTCCTTTCCTTGTGTGGGAATGAGGGAATAAGGGGAAAGTCTAACCCTATTCTAGGTTAACAGAGATAATTTCCTACGGATCTAAAGAATCACCATTGAGAGAACTTACTTGCATCTTTGTATTTTTTTAGAGAGAAAAATATATCATTGAGAGGATTAGAGAAATTCTGAGTAGGGAATTTCTGCGACAATTCAATCACTGGATTTAGAGTTGCGATGTCGTAGAATTGCGGTGATAGTTCAGTACTCGTGATTATCACCCGACTGCGAGAGAGATCGAGACGAAGGATTCGCAGTTCCTGGAGTATTGGAAATTGTTCATTGAGATATACCCAAAACCTTAATCTTTTATGATTCTGAAAATTTATTATTATTTACTTTCGCTGCGTGATAGAGTCACCTTGATATAACATGATTACTTCCATTGTTTTTCCTACATGCTTTACATGTTTGTCATATCTTTGAATTCAGATGTCAAAATATACCATAATATGTAATTACCTTTAGCTAAATTGTCTACAGCTGCATAGGTTCCAGCCACTTAGACATTGAATTTGAGTTCTATAAGCTAGGCTAGAGTTTAAGTTTGCACCTGACTCGGACAAAATAATGAAGTGAATAGCATCATCATAGACCCTGCAACAATCATTGGAGCGAGCGTAACAAGGATAAGTTTAAGATGTATAATTTCACTAAGCAATTGTTTGGCCCTTAATAGATGTGATTTAAATACTCATTGTCCCTCCCCCCCCCCCCCAAAAGAAAAAGTAAAAAAAAGATCATTATAATTTCCTAAAATTATATTTGTAAGAAACATATATCTATCTATACATACATACATACATACATATTGATTTTGGCCCCCCAAAATCCTTATATAAGAATTTGTTCTTGAATGTAACTTAAGTAAGTGGATGTTCAAAATACAAATACTAAGAATCCTGAATGTAAAAAATCAATTCATGTAATTCATTACTACTTAATCTGTTACAAGAATAAGCTGATGCAAAAGCAATCTCTACAATCACAGGTTTGTGAAAATTAGTAAAATAATCGATATCCAAGTGGACAGGCCCATCAAAATCTAAGAAGCCCGGCTCTGTCATGTATACAAAACTAGGAAAACTTGTTTGGGATTATCTATTTAGAAAATACATAAAAGGAATTAAAGTAAAATAAAAGAAGAAAAAAAAAAGATAGTCTATAGATAACAATAATTTTATACACTTCAATTATATTATTTCATCCCTTATTTATGAATTTTAGACCTATTTTAAATCTTATTTTGTGATATTTCATTAATTAAATTTATGGATATTGATTTAGAAAATATTGAGATTATTTAAGAAAATTCGGATTGAATTGGCGGTCATCAGTATTTTGGGCTTATCTTTCTGTACCGATGTCCAATTGGGCTTATCCTTGATACATGGGAAACTAGACTTCAGGGCTTATAAATCATGTAAAGAGTCCAGAGATTAATTTAGACGAAAACATATACGAAAATTGGATAGAATTTATTGTTATTCTAAAAGTCAATTCCCAACTGAAAAAGAAAACTAATTGAACATATTTAATAAGTGATTTCGGAATCAAATTGCTAGTAACCCCAGGAGTTTCCAAAAATAAATGATAAAGAGAAAGTTTCCAAGTTAAAGAGAAAAATTAAATTTCCTAAAAGCTCGTGACTACTTGTTAATTTAGGGTTCAAGTCTTATAAATAAGAAGCATCCTAGGAAGGAAAAGAAGCACAAGACTTTTTCTTTTTACACTCTCTTTTAGATTATTTGAGGAGAATGGCATCAACCCCAGTAGCCACCATCTGAGGATGTGATTTCCACCCTTTTTTTGTACAAGGGGTTGTAATTGTAATATCATTTTTTGGTGACTGTGTATCAAGTACCACTTCTCATAGTTCTATGTATATATATTAACATCCTTTTGAGACATCTAAAATGAAATTTTATTTATCTATTAATTTATTTTGAGGTTTCGCTTCAAAATAGTTAAAACCGAAAATTTTATAAATAAACCGAAAAACTTCTCGACAAGCGCTAGCAAGATCTAAAGAATTCAAAAATGGCTAAGAGAATGCCTACACACTTAAATAGAGATATTTAAATAAAATTTCACATATTTAAGAAATGTCGAACAAAATTTCATAGGGACCAAAAATACAAATTATTTAAAATTAGGGGTCTAAATGTAATTAAAGAAAATTGAGGGATTAAGTTGCAAACCACTCAAGGATGGACAATTGAAGCCAAATGATTGATCAAGAGGGTATCAAGGTTGGTTAGTGGTCACATAACATTCAAGAAATCTCATTGGATGGAAATTTATACATGAAAGGTCATTGGATAAAAATTTATGCATGAAATCTAATTAGAATAGTTTGTTCTACCTTGTGACACCTCTCCCCTTGACATGGACATCTAACAAGACACCTAATGGCATGCATAAAGTTTGCTTGAATCAACAATTGTATGGCTTAAGTGTTAGGACCAGTGGAAGGTTGTGATGATGCATGCAATGATCCAATGGTCAAGGATATATTGTTAGGTTTATAAAAAAACTTGTTTAAGAAGAATTTTGGCTCATTTTCTTCATTCTCTTCCCCTTGGACGAAATATATAAGATTCATAGCCAATTTAAGTGCAACCATGAAGTCAAAGAGGTAAGAACATTTTTGGATTTCAAGTTGAAAGTATAGAAGTGTTGTATAGGAATTCATGTTTATTTTGATTTGATTTTGCTAAGGTGATAGAAAAATTCAAGAATTCAAAGGGAGTGCTGGTGTTTATTGTTAACAAGAGATCTTACAAAGGAGGTAACATGTCTTAACTTGTACAAATATTTGATTACTTGATGAGTAGTTGCAATGATATCCATACAAGCATGCTAGATATTGATTTCTATATTTAGTTTTGTATTGTATTTTTATGATATCTCATTTTGTAGAAATCAAAATTCTAAGAAATTTATTTCTCTATAAACTAGATTTTCTAAACTTTAAAATGGTATATTATGTGAAGCATTTTATGAAGGAATCAATTTTTGATGATTTTTGAAAGTTTAGCATATTCCACAAAATAACCAATCTCTCCTTATTTTCTCAGTAATCAAGATATCACCGTTAATTATTTCGTTAATTGAAAGACAACCCAAGAGACTCTCGTTGGATTTAGTGTTTTGACAGCTTTATGATCTAAAGAAACCCAATTCTAATTAACAAATAAACACCAGGTTCATTTAAATTAGATTATTTAATCTCTTGGCATGAGTTAAATTACTTACGATGTCATAAAGCTATGCCAATTATCACTTCATTAAAAACAAACAAATCTTGCCATTTTTAATTAACTATAGATTATTAAAGGGTTATCAAATATACGCTTCTATTCAACAAATCTAAAATAATCATGAACATTAGGGCACAAAGATTAAATAAATATTTACAAAATATTGAACCAATAACCTCATTTAGATCTCACAATCATCTTCCATCAAGGTTTCAATAACCCTCTGACTAGAAAATAAATTTAACATGAAAATATAAAATAAAAAAAATTCACTATACTTTTATTCAATATTGGAGAATAATATGAAGATGAAAATAACAATGGAAGCAATCCTTCCCCAGGAACAACAGCCGATAGCAGTAGGAAGGAAAAGCAACAAAAAAAGAAAAGAAAAAAAGCTAAACTAAAATGTGCTGGATGGGGGGGTGCTGCCCCTCTTGGGGCTGCCTCTCTCCTCTCTCTCCTTCTTGCACAATGAAGCATTCTATAAATATGAGTAGTTAACCTAATTTTTAAAGAGAAACTTTCTAAAATTTTAGGTAACTACTAAATAATAAATTACAAGAGATTTGAAATTTTTAAAATTCTTATTCCCAAATATTTAGGAGTATCTAAATATTTATAAATATTCCATACTTCTAAATTTGTCCTCATTTTTCATTCCCTTTTCTTCATGTCTCCTCCATCATTCATATTATAAAAATTACCACAAAACGCAATAATTAGTATAATATTTATTCAAAAATAAAATAAAATCAATGGTAAATATTACACCAATTTATGCCCTATTAAGAGTGCTGGTGTTTATTGTTAACACGAGATTTTACAAAGGAGGTAACATGTCTTAACTTGTACAAATATTTGTTTACTTGATGAGTAGTTACAATGGTATCTATACCAGTATGCTAGATATTGATTTCTAGATTTAGTTTTATATAGTATTCTTATAATATCTCATTCTGTAGAAATAAAAAATCTAAGAAATTTATTTTTCTATAAACTAGATTTCCTAACCTTTAAAATGGTATATCATGTGAAGCATTTCATGAATGACTTCAGAATATGACTTGGTTGTATAATGATTTTGTATATAAATCTATGTGTTGGATATAACCACATGATGTATTGATATTTTTAAAATTTAATTTATAAAAAAACATATTTGTTAAAAATTTAGTTGCATATTATTATTTTAAATATTAATAATATTAAAAAATAATATATAAATAGTTGGAGCGGTAAAAACATGATTAAGACAAATATTTTGATCTATATCAGCAGCTAAGTGACTGCTGACATAAGTATGACATTTACCAGCAGCCCCTTGGCCATTGGCATAGGTCGGGATCTATGCCAGCAGCCATAGACCTTTACCAGCGGTTAGATCACCGTCGGCATAGATCCAGATTTATGCCAGTGGTCATTTGGCCGCTGACATAGCTCTTTACTAGCGTTTGCATAGCCAGTGGAAATTTTGACATCAGGAGAAAATTTCAGAACCTTTGCTAGCGGTTTCTAAGGTCTTTACTGGCCGTTTTTTACCATTGCTAAAGGTTTTTTTTTGTAGTGAAACGTTATTTGAATAAGAAATGATCATAATATATTTGAAGACATAATATGGATCTTACGGAAATATTGCTTCAATTTTGCATGATTTTTGATAATCTAAAGTTTCGAATGAAAATCAGAGAATTTTAATATAGAAAATCTGGTTTAACCGATGGTCGTTGCTATTAACAAAAAAAAGTAAAAAGGACAAGAAACATTGTAATAGTTCAAAATGCAAAAGGGAAAGAAAGTCATAATTCAAAGACAAAAAAATTAATTCCACCACTTTGTGGAGTACAAAAAAGATAGTTCTCATCCTAATGAAAGATCTATAAGTAACCATCATCACAATCTTCCTACTTATCATTGAAAACTATCAAAAGTTTTATCCAAAAATATGAAAACCACAAAAAAAGACTATCTCAAAGTATGGCATTTTCGGCCCACTAGATAAAATTAACCAACAGTATAAGGACAATGCTAATGGCGAAGAAAGAGTTGGATATTTGACAAATTAAAAAATAGTTTGTGCAGTAGAATGAAAAGGACGATCTGACAGAGTTCGGAAAACACCAACAGCACTCAACATAGGCCCCTTTCATTTGCTTCTTCTAATCATTATTTTATTGTATTGGAAACTAGTCCCTATAATATGGGCACTATTTAACCATTTTTAGGTATCAAGATCTCCCCAAGGTAATCCTCCTATGTACCTTTGTGGGAGGTAACGCCTACAATTTATTGCCTTCTCATTTATGATCCGTTGACCAATTAGTGGCACTTCCGAGAGAGAGATGCATGCGTTTAAGTTGGGAATGGTTGTTTAATAATGGGCCAGCCTTGCATGTTACTTTGCTACTGCTCTGTTGGAACAGAAAAAATGTTGTAGTCGCTCTATATTCTTGCAGTGGATAAAAAGCAATCACATATATGGACGATATTTCATACATTGTCCCATCCTTGCATCTCATCTAAAGACCAGACCATGTGAAGCACAGACATGCAGGTGGCCCTAATACTTTCACCACTGAGATTGCCTATAACATGGACTTGACAGCAAATTGAATGATAATAACTCAAACGACATAAGCTTTCACTTGAGCAATTTTATGCAAGCCAGGTAGGGAGTCCCGGCCCATGGTG
Organism: Dillenia turbinata; assembly: GCA_037126225.1. NCBI lineage: Eukaryota > Viridiplantae > Streptophyta > Magnoliopsida > Dilleniales > Dilleniaceae > Dillenia > Dillenia turbinata. The sequence goes on from JBAMMX010000022.1 coordinate 2,079,598, forward strand.
GGCCCTGGGCCAAAGTGGGCCCTTGACCTAAATGAGTCCAAGCCTGGGACGGATTCGTTTTTAGGGAGGGGGTAAGGGGAGGCAGGGTAGGGGAGATTTAAAACTTTCAACATTTTTCAAGTTTTCTATAAATTTCATTCGACCCCCTCAAAAATTTGAACTTTTCATACTGACCTCACCTAGATCAACTTTCTAGATTTGACCCTTGTACGGAGTGAATAAATTGGAGACTATTGGAGAAGACTATGTGCATTTCCTTAAAATACGACGATGAAGAAGGAGTAAAGCCTCGAGGAGGTATAATCCAGTAAATCTACAGATTAAATTTTGAAATTCATTGTTTACTGGACATATTTTCATGCTGATGATGGAAAGTTGAATCCAAAGTCTAAAGGGGCATTTTTTGGGCGTAAGCATCTGGGATAAATGATATAGCTTATGGTATCTAGAATTCCAAGATAGTCATAAGCCCATGCTTCCCCCGATAATGATGCTCACGATAATGATACTCGTAAGCCCAACTCCTATTCAGAAACCACTTCAAGCAAAGATTTGGGTAAATAGGTTGTGAGATTAAGGGGCGTTTGGTTCAGTTCTGAAAATCGAAATCGGAATCAGAATCATATCTTTTGAAATCAGAATGGATGCAATCATTCCAAATCATTTATTTGGTTCAGTACACTGGAATAAGTATTATTATTATACCTGATATTTGGTTTTTTTTGGAATAGTAATTAATAATTTTTTAATTTTACTCTTATTCTAATATACAATCAAAACTATAAATAATTTAAAATAAACTATTTTAAAATATTGTATGAATTAATTTTGCTTGAAGAAAATAAATATTATATAAAATTTATCAAGTAAATTTTTATCATTTTCAAAAATAAAAAAATAGCTTATAAATGAAAATTTTATATTTTTTTCACTTGTTTAGTTTTTATATATATATGAGTAATGAGTAATTTTATCATAAAAATTGTATGAATAATGAATAATGGATAATTTTATAATGAAAAAATAAATATTACATAAGTTTATTAAGTAAATTTTTTATTCTTTTCAAAAATAAAAATAAAATAACTTAATAATAAAAATTTTATTTTTTTAGTTGTTTAGTTTGTTTTAATATATATATATATGAGTAATGGATAATTTTATAATAAAAAGATAAATATTATATGAGTTCATCCAATAAATTTTATATTTTTTCAAAAAAAAAAGAAAAATAAAAAATAATTTAATAATAAAAATTTTATATTTCTTCATTTGCTTAATTTATATATATATATATATATATATATATATATATGTGAGTAATTGATAATTTTATAAAAATATTGTATAAGTAATGTGTAATGAGAAATTTTATAATAAAAAAAATAAATATTATATGAGTATATCAAGTAAACTTTATATCTTTTTCAACAATTAAAAAAAAATAATTTAATAATGAAAATATTATATATATATTTTTTTACTTATTTAGTTATATATATATATATATATATATATGAGTAATGGATAATTTTTTAAAAAAAGAAAATAAAAAATGAAGTGTGAAAGTAGAGAGAAATGGGTAATTTTGGGTAAGTGTGAGAGTAAATGATTATTTAAGAATCAAATATGGGTTTCCAACAAAACCCACCACTATACTTGAACTTTGTGGATTCTTAAATTTTTTGGTATGATTCCCAAAATATTCATTCTCATAGTATTAATCTAAACATCATCTTATGGTTTCATTCCGATTACTTATTCCGATACTCTCTTACCAAACGCCCCATAAATTTCTTAAAAAAAAAATCATATTTGGAAGTCAGTATAACCACCGCAAGATAAGAAGATTGTTTATCGTAATGGGTCTTCAAGAAGAAGGACAGGGTCTCCTGTTTAGATTCAAGGCTCAGTCGGTGGCAAAGGATTTTACCCAAATTTTTCGGGATTCATTACAATGAGGTTTTTTCTCCAATTATCAAGTATGTTTGAATTTAGACTCAACTTCGCCGCTCTCACCCTATCATTTTCCCTCTCACTCTGTTGGAAATTGTTGTGTTGTCTCCTTAGTTTTGATGATAACAAAATCCCTCATGGTGTTCTAATAATTTTATTTAGTGTACATATGTTAAAATTAATAGATTGGTTTTATTAAAAAAAAGTCATAGAACCAGCCATGAATGCAGTTGTGGAAGCAAGGCTTATTTGGGTCATAGAAGCAAGATTTTTTGATTTTTGTTGAAAACCCAACCAGCAAGATAAGTGTAGTTTGGGTACTTTACTTAACCCAAAATTGAACCTAGATAAGAATAATTCTTTTTACAAGTAGAGGAGACTTTACATTCCAAAATCTTCGTACTTAGAAGTTTTTTTTTTTTTTTCCTAAGTATGAAACAGTGATCATTTGATTACCTTTGGACCTTCATATCTTCCTATATGTTGAAGTACTTTCAATATCGAAAATTGTGTTTCAAAGAGAATATATGAAACTTCAAATTCAAGTAATTACAGTACAATTATCTTGTTGGAATGGTGGAGAAAGTTCAGCTAGAAGTTGGATGGTCACTCATTTCTTACAGTAGAAATTCTGATTTGAAATTGGTTCTTGATGGGTATTTGGACCTCAATAACTTCACCACTGGTCAGAAACTTATGAGTTTATTTATTTAGCAACAAAATACAATGATAGCACATATGATGATCTGTAGCAGAATTATTTTGAGATTTTGGTGGAGAAATAAATAGACAAAGTCAGCATGTTAAACTGAAAATTCTGTGCTAGTGCTGGTATTTTGGACTGATTTCGAATTTTTTGGATGAGCTATCATATAGATATAATCTAACCAGCTTTTGAATATATTGGAAGGATGTTTAAACTTCAAATAAAAAATATTTACTGCTGGTAAACATCATTATTCAAGGAGGATTTGGAGCCTATTTTTTAGGATAGTTGGTGAAGCTGTTGCTGGTAACTCTGGGGTTTTTACTTCAGGATTTTAAATTTTAAAAGTGCAGATTTTACAGCATCAAGTGTGCTTCGAAATTCAAGAGTTTTTGGCACATTGAACAGCAATTTTCAGAAAAGAAAGAGAGAACGAAATCTCTGAATTCTAAGCAACAAATTCTGCATTCTGAACAAAAAAAAAAAAAAAAACAACTGCTGCATTTCTAATTTTCTGCCTTTATATTCATTTGTTTAAGCATTGTTTGAGTTGTAAAAAGGTGTTGAGTGAGTGAATCATTATATGAGTTATCTTCCATTATTGGACAATGGATTCTTCATGGTATGAAGATCAGAAGTCAACAAGTGGAGTGTATGTTGTTGATTCGACTATAGTGGAAACTAGCTAGTGGCTAGACCCCGGCTTGCTTGGCTGGAAGAGTGGACGTAGGTACAATCCTAATCACTATAAAAACAAATTTGTCTCCTTACTTTTACCTTGAATTATTGCATTAGAATGACCATAGGTTTAATTATTGAATCTAGGTGGAGTTAGATTTTTGAAAAGCTAAGTTTTGAACAACCAATTCAACCCCACTTCTTGGTTGTCTTTGGATTTTTTCTTGGAATTCCTAGAGAGAAAATATAGAAAAGATAGAGAGAGAAAGCCCCATGGGCTCAAGGGTTCCAAAATCCATGAATAAAGAGAAGACTAAGAGCATTTAGCGATGGATACAAGATTTTGTGACTAAATTAAATAACGTGACGTATACAAGATTTTGTGACTAAATTTAATGACTAATCCTTGAATCCGTGGCTAAATTTAGTAACACACTTAGTGACAAATTTTTTGTGACAGATTTAGCAACGTATATAGGTGTCTGTGTCTAAATTTATGGATGAATTCTAGAATCTTTTGCTAAATTTAATAGTGGATACGAAAATTTATGGCTAAATTTAGAGATGAATTTAGTGACAAACTTTTTGTGATAGATTTACCGATGAACCTTGGCAACAAATTTGAAAATTTGGTGAGGAATTTAGCGATAGATTTGGAAATCTGGCCAAAAAATTTTATTGTTTTTAAATTTTTTCCCTATTCAAAAAGAAATGTCTTATCCAACAAACATAAATATCAAATTTAGTCATGAATATCTATCCAATAAATATAAAAAAATTTTCAATCCAACCAACATAATAATCAGATTCCAAACATCTTTTCGAAACCAATAAACTCGATATTGTCCATAAATATTTGAACATCCAACAAAATGTCAATAAAAATATAATCAAATAAACATTAATACAATATGTAACTTTCCTCATAAATAGGCTACAGACCATCCCTTCGACGAAAATGATATACAAGGAAAAATGCATTTTGTCACATGGATAGTGTATCAATTGATACACAAAAGGGGGACTAAATCAATCTTCTTTTTGCCATCAGTCAAGCTCTTCTCTCTCAATCCACACTTTCTCAAAATCCTGCTTCTTATCCTAAGCACAACAGCTAATATGTCAGATTTATTATATATTTCAAGAACAAAATATTCTAGAATTTAAAAAATATGAATAGATAAAAAAAAGCATTAAATACTTCAAGTCCACCATATTTTATATATATATAAAAAAAACAATGAATCCATCGTATTTTATATAAAAATAAAAAACACACGGTTCCCACTAACATATAACGGTCAATTACTATAAAAGAATACATTTTATTTCAATCTACCTCTTATCAAGCATATAACAATCAATTACTATATAAGAACAAGAGTGAACAAGATTATAAGTGGAGAAGCAATCACTTACAATATTACAAATGGAGAAGCAATCACTTAGGAATCTAGACCTATATTAAAAATGCAAGACAACAAAAGAAAAATCAACATGGTTCCCACTAATTAGATCAATATTTCTTTGTGCATTTGGTGATATAATTTTGTGTCTTTCCCTCTTATTTGATTCATTTACATCCGTACCGTGAAAATAATGTCTCATACAAGGTCATCCACAAAATAGCATGGAAAGGATAGTACTTAAAAAAAAAATAATCACTAACTTTATTCCAAGCTTCCTCCTTGGCCTTTTGAATAGCAGAAACAATAACTTCAAAGGGAAGAGGTGCTTAAGATGACCAAAGCTCATGCTTTAACACTGCTATATTTGCACAAATACCTATACAACACAAGGAATAAAAATATACAAACCCCAAATTTATTATTATTATTATTATTACAACAACGACAATAATCAGAACCTTAGTCCCAATAATTGGGGTCGGTTTTAGAATACTCGTATATGTATACAGTCTTTTCCTTATATTTTTATAAAGAGACTCAATTATTGTGTTAAAGTTCGCCCCAAAAAAAAAAAAATTTCTTGTTGAAAAGTAAAAAGATCTTGAGCCTTCTTGAAGAGCCCTCTCCTTCTCTCGGAAAAAGTCACTTGCCTTGTTGCTAAATTGACAATCTTCTTGATCTGAATCGTTTGCCTTTTCATTTCTAACAAATCGTTGAGCCTTCAATCTTTAGTCTTGAGAGGAAATATAGTAAAAAAAGGTAAGTGCAAGAACAAATAAGGAAAGAATGAATGGCAGACCACCCAAGCAAACCATTTGAAAGAGGTAACAAGCCCGCAAATCCAGATATAGTGCAGCCAATCAAGAAAAATGATAAATCTAAGTTCATATACTTGGCCAATTCTTCTGACTTGAGGTCTACAAAAGCCCCAGAAGGTAATAATAGGAAAACCATCATCATCATCATTATTATTATTATTATTATTATTATTATTGTTATTATTATTATTATTTATAATAACACTTCAGAAGCAGGTCGAACTTCTTTGAAACCAAGAACTACCAATCGAACATCACAAAAATTAAGAAAAAGGAGTAGTTATAATTCAAGCTTTAAATATCTCTTTTCGCCTCATGCATGAAAAGTATATGAAGTTAGAGCATCCAATAACTAATGAACATTCTATTACAAAGAAAAAGAACTCAGCTAAACAATACAATAACGAACAGCTAAACCTCAGTAGCGAGCAAGCCAACACCTTTTCAGAACAACTTCCTCTTGAAACAGGGATATGCGATTCCTCCAGATTTAATGTTCAAGCTCATCAGATGGAATGTTTGCAAGTGGCTTTCTTTCAGTTCCAAATGTCATTTCAGGCTCATTAAGTATCTTCCTAAGGTGCCTTTTTTGACTCATGACTTTTTCAGAGGCCATCTTGGTTGTCACTGCTTCTATTATGGAGCCCGCTGTAGGCTCTCATCCTCAGACTATTTCTTGGGCCTTGTTTTTCATCAGAAGGGTTGGCACACGAGAACACTACTACTGCTACTAATGGAGGTGAGTTACGGCTCCATAGATACTGGCTCCTTGCTGGCTCGAACAGTCGCTGTCAACGAGATGTAAGATCTGCAAAAACCACCAGAGGGTGTTCCGGTGGGGGAGGCTCCGACGCTCAAGTCAGAAAGAGCGGTTTTTTAATGTAAAAGAAACAGACCGAGAGTTCTGAGGGAGAAATTCCCTATGATTAGAGTGCCAATGTATAAGACTAAGGAAGCGTACCTGGTTTGGAGAGTTTTGAGATGTCTTATACAGATGAGAGGCATACGCTGTTGGGGTGTTTCAACTTTACTTTCCTTATCGAATTGATTCGAAAATCTCGAGAATTCAATATTCCGAATTAATCGTGATCTTCATCACATGAGAACTTTCGTTTTCTGGTGAGATCCTTTCCTTAACTGAAGGATCCTAAAGATACTGCTCTTAAGTAGGAAATCAGAGTTATTAAGAGGTTTTGACCTTCCCTTATGATTTTCAGGGCCTCTGCAGTCGATCGATCATTCGATGGGCCAATGATTGAGTACCCGATTGAGGAGGTTACTCCCACTTGGTAAATTTTGTTTGTATAGGCGAGGCGACTGAGACCCTATCGTTCGGGAGATCTGGGCGATTAAGACCCTTCGGTAAATAGTCATAGAGAACATTGAACATCAGTCGATGGCTACCCTTTATGGGCCTCCTATGCAAGCCCTGTTGACATTAACCTTTCTGAATTGGGCCTAGAGATATGCCCCATCATTTGCCCCCTACTCAGGGTAGCGCTTCGTAGAAAGGCACCATGAGTACTCATTCTTGGCTAATGTATCATCCCCACATGTCATTGTTAGGGTATGCATATCGTCTCTTGGTGTTATGAGGCCATTCGTTTGTGCACACTCAGCACTTTTATTCATTTTCCTTCTTTGAGAGCCATCAAAGAAGTTATTCCCTAAAACAATGATGAAGACATCCACAACTCAAACTTACCCCGGTATCGGCGATATCACGAGTACCATGTCCATAAAGGAACTTCAAGAAGTCCAAACTGACATGCTGATGGGAGATGATTACAGTTTGGTGTCCACCACGGATGCTGACAGGGCTAACATGGTGACGGAGGGGTGCGTACCGATGTACCACCAATCGGTTAAGTATGGACTAAAAATCCCTATACGGGTCCTTTTGCGAAAATATTATGCCGTTGGAATATATTCCCAACTCTTCTGATTCCAAATGCTTGGCGTCTGGTGGTTGCCGTGGCTTTTCTGTTAGGGTTTTGTCACCTTCACTTTGATTTCGACATCTTACCATCCATCTTTATCCTGATGATATGTGAACACAGTGGTTCGACCAGGGGCTGGTACAAGCTATAAACTTAGCCTGAGTCGAACTGGAGGTTCTATTATAAGGAGTCCATTGACAAGAGCTAGATGTACAAGTTCTTTTTTGTAGAGTTTTCGGATAAAAATCGCATTCTTGTGCTACCCAATGCCAATGAGGGGCCTTCTTTAGGGCTGAAGTCCCCAACCACATTTAAGCACGGTCGTTTCGTTTGGTCGGTTGATGGTTATTGTAAGTCCACCGGTCGAGGTATGTGGGCCGAGTTCCTACTAGTTGATCAGATGCTATCCTTGGCTGGCCTTGTTACGCCCCGAACCGGAGTCGTAAACAGCCGCCCGTTGCCCTAAATGTTGGCTGGATTTTTATACAAAATCGGGCAGAACCTCCCCATAAATTGGAGGTCTCCCATGTACAAATAACCTGTTAAAACTGTGAAATTCAAAATCATTCTGTAAAATAAACAAATGGCCATCCCGGCCTCTCCAAAATCAACCAATTCCAACAGCCAACATTCAGAACAACGTAAGGCTATAAAATTTCTAACAGACCTAACCACAGACCTCTACTGTCATGCCCAACTAGAGCATGAGCAGCCGCCACACCGAGCGGGCCTAAGTTTATACAAATGTATAACAAATTTCTCAAGTAACGTTCAAATACGTACAATTGCCTCAATGCAAATGAAATATGAGAGTTTCGAAAAATAAATATACATAATTTATACAGTCATCCCAAAATAAGTACACGGCCAACTACGGATCTCAACAAGACCTCACAGGGTCGAAATAAAATATATAATTCATCTTCCAATTTAAACTTAAGATCTCACCTTCCTGAACACCAAGTACACCCAAACTCTATACTCTGAAATGTCGCTCCAGCACAAAAATCATGTCTGGGGGAGGAAAGAAGAGGGGTGAGTATCTATGGGAGGATACTCAGTGAGTGAGGGGATTAATCTCAAGTACTAATAGTGTAGGTGAATATTGGAGTGTCAAATAGTATCATTTGTAAACAATAACTCAAGTTTCACAATAAATCATGATATGTTCAATAAAATGAACTCATTTATTCAATCACACAATATCATACATATATGCATCCATTTAAAAAAAATCAAGTAGATCATAGAGCTGGCCGAAAGGATCCTGGCAAAGGTCTACCATGACCAAGGACAAGCGCATCAGGGGTGTTTTATGCAAAGTGTTTCAAAAGTAGCTCTCTACCCCGATGTTGGCCGTGGGCTTAGCTCTTTGCTTACCCAGTCTCGTCAAATAGGACCCTGCCCGGTGCTAGACGGTGGCGTCACATACGTCCTCCCCCGATGTGGGTTCAACCGGCCGCGCCTATGAATAAATATAACTGGACATTTGCGGATACCTCCTGCAGAAGCATATCCGGGCAACCCGTGCCTCTACAAAGTCCCTTCGTAGCTATGGAATCATCAATGTCATCATCACAGTATCACAAGGGCACAACGTCCCGCAAATAATAATCATATCATCACCAGTGATATTTCAAAACATTTCAAATCCGTGTGCCAATACATTCATCGAATCATTTCAAATCAGCATATCAATGCAATGGTAGAAAAGGAATCTTATTAAATTTTCAAGTAATGGTACAATTTTTGTTTCATTTCAAACATGGATGCATAATCATAGAAAACATAAGTACGACACTCCAATAATCACAAAAGAGGTTTAAATTTCAAATTTCATACGTCGAGATCATGCATATCAAAAGCATGTTTTATTTAAAAACAAGATAAAATCAGGTTTCACTATTTCATGCAAGAGATTAGAGTCCCACTCACATTCCAGGGAGGGTGGTCACTCCCTATTTCCACAATTAAACCAAACTCGACTCCTCGAGTTTCCAACAAGATCAACCTAATCAAATTATCACAATAATCATCAAATTTCCAATTATTCTTAGGGTTTATCATTTTCCCTAAGTTTATACAAACCTAAATTCTCAAATTTATGAATAAACTCCAATGTCATCAATTTCTATTCCATTTATAAGTAATTAACCATATCAAAATCAAGTTAAATTCAAACCTAAAATCGTTCAAAATCGAAAACACGTCTAAATACATAAATTCTCTATAAATTAGAAAAATCTTTGAAAATTCATACACTTTTCATTTCTCATCCGATTTCTTCAACCCATATCTCATTTTAAAGGTATTGAAACCTATTTTCATAATATAGAGATTGTAATTGAATTACCTATATGCAACACTAACTATAATGTAAAACAACGCACCAATCCTTAGGCTAAAATCCCAAATTTTGACTGTTTTCATGCATTCATCAAATTGAACTCTAAGTGTAACCATTTAAATCAATTTAACTCAATTCTATCATCTGAAACAGTTCATATAACGTCAAACACACATTTCAACTCTATTCTAACATTCATCCTAACATATGCAATACACTTTTACTCTAATTTACCCTAAATGCATTCAATTAACGGAAATCAGTCAGAAATCCCTCACCTAGGGTTTCCGCAGTCCACAACCCTATCGTCTTTGCACCTACAACTCAGTCCTAGACCTGCAAAGCTTCCAATTTGAAGCAAACTCCATTGGTTAGTCTAAATTACCGAAAGAACTCAAACCCTAGAGCTACTGTTCAAAAGAATGGCTCTTACCTGCGCAGGAGTGAAATTTGGGCCTAGGGTTTGTGAGGGTTTATTTACGCCGCAACGTGAGGTTGCGAAAGGTGTGGCGGAAAGAGCTCTCAGCAGAGAGCTGCATGCGCGAGGGGGTGAAAGGGAGAGAGACAGCGACTGAAGAGTGAGACGAAGAAGAGAGAGAGATCGCAGAGGGCTGTATAGTGAGAAATAGAGAGAGGAGAGCAGAAAGGGACACAAAGAAGGCGAGCGGTGGTCGCGACGATGGAGGAAGAAGGCGGTGGCGGCGAATGAGTCGGGTGAGGGAGAGATTGAATCGTGAGACCACGAGGGATAGAGAGGGAAAGAGAGCGATAGAGAGTGAGACCGAGGGGGAAAGATAGAGAGAGAGAGTGGTTGGCCAGTGATGGTGGCGGTTGTGGGTGGCAGAGCACGGTGGAGGGCCGCGGTGGAGGAGAACCGCGAGAGGGAGAGAGGGAAACTCTTGGGTGAGAGAAAAGCCGAGAGAGAGAAGGAGAGAGATAGAGAGAGAACCAAAGGGGGAGTGAGAGGGAATAGGCGGTGGTGGCTGCGGGTGGTGGCGATGGCCGTCTGCGGCGGAGGAGGATGGCGGAGAGCAGCGGCGCGGCGCGGCGTGGGAAGGGGAAGGGTTAAGGAAGACGGAGAGAGAAAAAGGGAGAGAGATAAGAAAGAATTAGGGCTTTTGAGCCCTAATTCGATTTTCTGATTTTTTTTTTTTACTATTATTATTATTATTATTATTATTATTATTATTATTTATATATATTTCTCTTTTTTTTATAATAATTTTATAAATAATTACATAAGTAAATAATAAACTAATAAATAAATAAATATATATATATTTTTATACTCACTTTACTCTTCAAATCACGGATACGGTATTTAGAATATACCAAAATTAAATTAAAAACCCCAAAATCGAAAATCAATACAATTAAAAATTTCTCTATATATATATAAATTGAAAAAAATTATTTTATTAAATATCACGAATAGGAAACTAGTACGGGCACCGTAGTTTTGGTGTTACATTTTCTAACCCCCTAAAAACAAGTTTCGTCCTCGAAACTTCAGTTGCAGTTCATACATAAAAATGGAGGGTGTTGCAATAGCTATCCTTAATACTTATCATTTGACCAAGTAATACCCTTTCCGTGGGTGCTTCAACCCTTCTTCAATAATATTGTCTTAGTTATAAACACAATATTCTCGCTATTTCAGGACTTTAAGGTAAAAGCCCTACAATCCAAAATTTAATTGCATGAACTACAAGTGCACCCAAAATACATATATTCCTAGAGGTAATACTAGCCAAAACTCCAAAATCCCCATCAAGATGGTGCGTATGGCAACCACAATCTTAAGACTAAGTGTAAGATGTATACAATTCCATCTATTATCAAACTTGTATATGATGAAATATAGATCAACACCAAGATAGCCTAGACTACGTAAGAAAACTTAATCCACTATCAATATTTGAACCTTTCCAAATTTTAAATCTCAAATCCTTAATTGGATAACTTTTCAATCAAAGTACTTCTATCATAATCATTTTCAATCAACTTTAGTATCATACAATACCACTGATATTCTATACACATCAAATCAAGCACATATAAGCACATATCACCCGGTGTTGGCATTACTACTCCCAACTTATCAAGATTTAGATATAAGAAATATATACCTCATTACACCTAACTCTATTGTCACAAGAGACATTATTTCTAACTTCAAGGCCAAAAAGACAGACTCAAACTCTCTCTATATTACCTTATTCAATGATCCACATAATAATGAATATGAGTAAATAACGAGAATACTAACCTCCAAACAGAATAATCCAATAATAGAGCACAAGCTACCTTTTGTTCAAATTTCCTATCAAACCCATAAACTCCGTGTCGATAAATGCACGAGCATCAATACTTTAAAAATTTGCTCTTGCAGCTAATGCACAATAAAATCTTTTATATCACAATACCTTTCCATTTTATTTATGCTCAACACCAATTCAAGCTTTGTACACATGAATGCCTTGAAATGTTTTAAATTCTGAAATTATTTATAGTTTGCTTCCTTCAAAAGTAAAATAGACCTAACTACCAAACTTGAAAGCTTTTCCTACTATCCCCAAAATTTTCTTCATCAATTTATAAAGTTAAAGCCTCTTTAGCAAGAAAATGTCATTACCAATCTAGAAAACCATTTGGTAGTCATTATTTAATTCTAAGGGGATCCATCGATCCATGAGTATACCATATACAAAAATCCTAGGACTGAAATATGTTAACTGAACAAAAGTCCTACTAAAACTTTATAAAATATCAGTGGTTGAATTACCTCAAGAAGTCTTCCTATCGCAATAGATCTGTAATCTCATCACCAATAGCCTCCCACTAATTGAGGGCATCACCATGCAACAATCTCTCTGTTACTCGTAGCCTCTATAGACTATATCTCGAATGATATGCTTGCCAAAATGAGTGGCTACCATAATCTCCCCATCAAGTGACGAGAGGGGCCTATCAGAATGGCAAGCGAATGTGTCGCTCACATATAAAAGCTTCGACCCGATATCTATGAGAATACGGGCGTCAATACTAAATATTCATAGGGTACTTAAAGATAAGAAGAGGTTAAAACATTTAAAATACTAAGAAAAGTAAACATATATATATCAAACTAGTTAAGCTTCAACAGCTTTAACTAGACAAAATTGTACATCAATATTGTGCTATACTAGATCCCATAAAGAGCGTACAACAAAAGTGCTACACTGAGGGATCCACGGGAGAATCCCCCATAATAACACTAAGGTTTGCCGGTGCGTCCTCCTGGGTCATTGCAAACACACGAGCCTGGGCCCTAGGCTGCTGTCGCGACGGTCCTGACACTGTACTACTCCCGGCTGCAGTCCGAGGAGCGGTAAGGGCTGAGTGCACAGGTGCCCCCTGCTGGCCTGTGCCAGAAGTACTAGTACGACTCTGTAAAGTCGGTCCTCGACCAAAATCCAGGCAGACACTCATAATGTGACCTTGCTTCCCACACTAGAAGCAAATAACCCGTATTTTTCATGCCCCGTATGCATGGTGGTTGCCGCATTTGTGGCAGAAAGGCTATCTCTATGCCGTAAACTGTGTAGTGACACTAGAGGCTGGTGCCCCAAAACTCTGTGGTCGAGGTGGTGGCATCTGCACCCAATGGGAGGTGTACGACTCATACACTTGCCTAAACGCATCAAATGACGGTGATGGAACTGTGACTATAATAGCCTGCTGAGAAAGTGCTAGAAGGGTACACCTGATGAGGAAACATCCTCGGTATTCTAGATATCTCAGGTACAAATCTAGTACCTCACCTAGAAATCAAAATCTTATAAAGGAAGACATTAAATTAGAAATGATTCAAAGATTAGGGTTAGTTACGAAGTAACTAACCCCCTAAATGAATAAACTTATCAGTTTAAGAACTGATAGAACCAATATGTTAGGTTAGATACGCACCGTATCTAACCCCCTAAAAAGAATAACTCATATGCCTAAAACCGTTGTACTGGAATCTCATGACTGTAATGAAACTCTCATATGCATTGAGGACTTTAAAATGTACTTGGGAATATTTTCAAAACTATTCTATAAAACACAGCTCTCAACCTAGAGCTCTGATACCAACCGAACTGTCACGCCCCGAACCGGAGTCGTGAACAGCCGCCCGTTGCCCTAAATGCTGGCTGGATTTTTACAGAAAATCGGGCAGAACCTCCCCATAAATTGGAGGTCTCCCATGTACAAATAACCTGTTAAACCTGTGAAATTCAAAATCATTCTGTAAAATAAACAAATGGCCATCCCGGCCTCTCCAAAATCAACCAATTTCTACAGCCAACATCAGAACAACGCAAGGCTATAAAATTTCTAACAGACCTAACCACAGACCTCTACTGTCATGCCCAACTAGAGCATGAGCAGCCGCCACACCGAGCGGGCCTAAATTTATACAAATGTATAACAAATTTCCCAAGTAACGTTCAAATACGTACAATTGCCTCAATGCAAATGAAATATGAGAGTTTCGCAAATAAATATACATAATTTATACAGTCATCCCAAAATAAGTACACGGCCAACTACGGATCTCAACAAGACCTCGCAGGGTCAAAATAAAATACATAATTCATCTTCTAATTTAAACTTAAGATCTCACCTTCCTGAACACCAAGTACACCCAAACTCTATACTCTGAAATGTCGTTCCAGCACAAAAATCCTGTCTGAGGGAGGAAAGAAGAGGGGTGAGTATCTATGGGAGGATACTCAGTGAGTGAGGGGATTAATCTCAAGTACTAATAGTGTAGGTGAATGTTGGAGGGTCAAATAGTATCATTCGTAAATAATAACTCAAGTTTCGCAATAAATCATGATATGTTCAATAAAATGAACTCATTTATTCAATCACACAATATCATACATATATGTATCCATTTTAAAAAAAATCAAGTAGATCATAGAGCTGGCCGAAAGGATCCTGGCAAAGGTCTACCATGACCAAGGACAGGCGCATCGGGGGTGTTATTATGCAAAGTGTTTCAAAAGTAGCTCTCTACCCCGATGTTGGCCGTGGGCTTAGCTCCTTGCTTACCCAGTCTCGTCAAATAGGACCATGCCCGGTGCTAGACGGTGGTGTCACACACATCCTCCCCCGATGTGGGTTCAACCCGCCGCGCCTATGAATAAATATAACTGGACATTTGCAGATACCTCCTGCAGAAGCATATCCGGGCAACCCGTGCCTCTACAAAGTCCCTTCGTAGTTACGGAATCATCAATGTCATCATCATAGTATCACAAGGGCACAACGTCCCGCAGATAATAATCATATCATCACCAGTGGTATTTCAAAACATTTCAAATCCGTGTGTCAATGCATTCATCGAATCATTTCAAATCAGCATATCAATGCAATGGTAGAAAATGAATCTTATCAAATTTTCAAGTAATGGCACAATTTTTGTTTCATTTCAAACATGGATGCATAATCATAGAAAACATAAGTACGACACTCCAATAATCACAAAAGAGGTTTAAATTTCAAATTTCATATGTCGAGATCATGCATATTAAAAGCACGTTTTATTTAAAAACAAGATAAAATCAAGTTTCACTATTTCATGCAAGAAATTAGTGTCCCACTCACATTCCAGGGAGGGTGGTCACTCTCTATTTCCACAATTAAACCAAACTCGACTCCTCGAGTTTCCAACAAGATCAACCTAATCAAATTATCACAATAATCATCAAATTTCCAATTATTCTTAGGATTTATCATTTTCCCTAAGTTTGTACAAACCTAAATTCTCAAATTTATGAATAAACTCTAATGTCATCAATTTCCATTCCATTTATAAGTAATTAACCATATCAAAATCAAGTTAAATTCAAACCTAAAATCGTTCAAAATCGAAAACACGTCTAAATACATAAATTCTCTATAAATTAGAAAAATCTTTGAAAATTCATACACTTTTCATTTCTTATCCAATTTCTTCAACCCATATCTCATTTTAAAGGTATTGAAACCTATTTTCATAATATAGAGATTGTAATTGAATTACGTATATGCAACACCAACTATAATGTAAAACAACGCACCAATCCTTAGGCTAAAATCCCAAATTTTGACTGTTTTCATGCATTCATCAAATTGAACTCTAAGTGTAACCATTTAAATCAATTTAACTCAATTCGATCATCCGAAACATCTCATATAACGTCAAACACACATTTCAACTCTATTCTAACATTCATCCTAACATATGCAATACACTCTTACTCTAATTTACACTAAATGCATTCAATTAAGGGAAATCAGTTAGAAATCCCTCACCTAGGGTTTTCGCAGTCCACAACCCTATCGTCTTTGCGCCTACAACTCAGTCCAAGACCTGCAAAGCTTCCAATTTGAAGCAAACTCCATTGGTTAGTCTAAATTACCGAAAGAACTCAAACCCTAGAGCTACTGTTCAAAAGAATGGCTCTTACCTGCGCAGGAGTGAAATTTGGGCCTAGGGTTTGTGAGGGTTTGCTTCTACGCTGCAACAGAGGTTGCAGCAAAGGTGTGGCGGAAAGAGCTCTCAGCAGAGAGCTGCGTGCGCGAGGGGGTGAAAGGGAGAGAGACAGCAACTGAAGAGTGAGACGAAGAAGAAAGAGAGATCGCAGAGGGCTGTACAGTGAGAAATAGAGAGAGGAGAGAAGAAAGGGACACAGAGAAGGCGAGCGGTGGTCGCGACGGTGGAGGAAGAAGGCGGCGGCGGCGAATGAGTCGGGTGAGGGAGAGATTGAATCGCGAGACCGCGAGGGATAGAGAGGGAAAGAGAGCGATAGAGAGTGAGACCGAGGGGGAAAGATAGAGAGAGAGAGTGGTCGGCCGGTGATGGTGGCGATTGTGGGTGGCAGAGCACGGTGGAGGGCCGCAGTGGCGGAGAACCGCGAGAGGGAGAGAGGGAAACTCTCGGGTGAGAGAAAAGCCGAGAGAGAGAAGGAGAGAGATAGAGAGAGAACCAAAGGGGGAGTGAGAGGGAATAGGCGGTGGTGGCTGCGGGTGGTGGCGACGATCGTCTGCGGCGGAGGAGGATGGCGGAGAGAAGCGGCGCGGCGCGGCGCGGGAAGGGGAAGGGTTAGGGAAGACGGAGAGAGAAAGAGGGAGAGAGATAAGAGAGAATTAGGGCTTTTGAGCCCTAATTCGATTTTCTGATTTTTGTTTTTTTTACTATTATTATTATTATTATTATTATTATTATTATTATTATTATTATTTATATATATTTCTCTTTTTTTTATAATAAATTTATAAATAATTACATAAGTAAATAATAAACTAATAAATAAATAAATATATATATATTTTTATACTCACTTTACTCTTCAAAACACGGATACGACATTTATAATATACCAATATTAAATTAAAAACCCCAAAATCGAAAATCAATACAATTAAAAATTTCTCTATATATATATAAATTGAAAAAAATTATTTTATTAAATATCATGAATAGGAAACTAGTACGGGCACCGTAGTTTTGGTGTTACAGGCCTACTAATTGGAGAGAAGAGGAAGATCGATAGGCCTCTCTTATTGGAAAGAGGAGAGGTTACATGGGTTGATTTTATGAATACCCTTGATGATACCGTTCTGGAGAAAATTACCATCGATAGGCAGGCTCGATTGGGTGTGAGGGAATCTCCTCAAGAGTCTGTTGGGTCGTTTGTGGCCCTCCAGGAGTCTTCTTCTCCCTTGTTGAAGAGAAGAAAGATTTCATCACCCTTGCCTTCGTTAAGGCGCGAGTTGGTTGTTCTGTTGGAGCACTCGGATTTGTTGGGAACCATTCCAATGGAGACCTTTGCCTCAGAAGGAAGTGAGTCAATGGGGAAAGGGAGCATTGGTAGGGGTGAACCAGGAAGATCAGGAGATGTTTCCTTACCTGGTGCTGAGGCAAGGTCTCATGCTTCCACAACTGTGGTAGAGAAGATGGCAGGGCCTTCGTCTGTTGTTCCGGTTTAGCCTTTATGCAAAGGAAAGCACAAAGTTCCCGATAGGACTGCTTTACCGCCTACCATTCCCATTCGATCCTTTGATGGATGGAAGGGCTCGAAGGAGCGAGGGACTGTTGTGGTTTGTGTTGGGGTTAGGCCATTTAGTTATATAGATTTGGCTGAGGCGAACCGAATCATGGACTGATTAGATTTTTATCAGTGTGAGCTGAATTTTCACAAGATGTCCCAGAAACAAGTTGGCGAGACCCTTAAATCTCTTGGATTGATGGTATTACCCCCTTTTTTATGCTTGCTCACTTCTCTTCCTTCTTGTTCCTTTCCCAATCTATCTTTCTTTTCAGACCATGGCTCTTACGGAGTTCCAAGAGTGACAGAAGAAGCAGGTGGGAGACCACTTGGAGGGACACGTTGCTGAACTGAGCACCCAATGCGAAAGGCTGGAAGCAGAGGCCAGGGTACTCGAGGCACGTCTTCAATCGGTCGAGAGGATGGCTCAGCTTTGGGAAGAGTCTCTTTTGATGGTAGAGTGTAAGATTGCTGACCTCGAGGAGTCTCGTGTAAGGGATACTACTCCCTTCAAAGATTCCCAATACAAGTTGGTCGAGAGATTGAAGTATACTGAAGAGATAGTTCACCGAATGGGTCTGGGTGATGCTTTGCCCCTAGCTGAGGAGGTTACAGCCATCCAAGGCACAATGATCGCCCCTGTAGCCCCTAATACAGCTCCAACTGCCAAGGGATCTGCTTCTCGATGAATCGCGTTATTTCTGTTTGATTCTTTGTATTCTTTCTTTAGAACTTTGTATCCCAGTACTTTTATTTTGAACAATCCTTGCTTCACGTCCTCGATTGAGGCTGTCTTGTGATTTGATGTTGTAATCTGTACCGTATAAGGCTTGACATACAGTCATTAGAAACCTTAAATAGAGGGGAAGTTCCCTCTAATCGGCAGAAACATTATATAGGGTGGGCTGTGTCTACCCGTTCGAGAAGTTTCATCCCTTATTGACGATACGTACGAACGATAGGATCTGGATGATTTAGACCCACCGTGCGATAGGAAACTTTTGGATAGAGGGGTCATATCCATCTGGTCGGAGAGTTTCATCCCTTATTGACGACACGTTTAAACGATAGGATCTGGGTAGCTAGACCCACCATGTTATAGAAAAATTTTAGATAAAGGGGCCATGTCCACCCATTCGGAGAGTTCCATCCCTTATTGACAATATGATCGAATGATAGGATCTAGGCGACTAAGACTGACCGTGTGATAGGAAACTTTTAGATAAAGGGATCATGTTCACCCGTTTGGGGAGTTCCATCCCTTATTGACGATACGTTCGAACAATAGGATTTGGGCAACTAAGGCCCGCCGTGTGATAGTAAACTTTTAGATAAAGGGGTCATGTTCACTCGTTCGGGGAGTTCCATCCCTTATTGACGACACGTTCGAACAATAGAATCTGGGCGA
The DNA here is from genome assembly GCA_037126225.1 of Dillenia turbinata. Classification (NCBI taxonomy): domain Eukaryota; kingdom Viridiplantae; phylum Streptophyta; class Magnoliopsida; order Dilleniales; family Dilleniaceae; genus Dillenia; species Dillenia turbinata. Next base: position 2,098,923 of record JBAMMX010000022.1, read on the forward strand.
CTAAGACCATCCATTCGGTAGGAAACTTTTAGATAAAGGGGTCGTATCCACCTGTTCGGAGAGTTCTATCCCTTATTGACAACACGTTCAAATGATAGGATTTGGGCAACTAAACCCCGACGTGCGATAGGAAACTTTTAGATAAAAGGGTCACGTCCACCCATTCGGGAGTCCATCCCTTATTGATGACACATTCGAACAATAGGATCTGGGCAACAAACCCACGTGCAATTGGAAACTTTTAAATAAATGGGTCGTGTCCACCCGTTCGGGGAGTTTCATCCCTTATTGATGATACGTTTGAATGATAGGATCTGGGTGACTAAGACCCGCCGTGCAATAGGAAACTTTTAGATAAATAGGTCGTGTCCACCCGTTCGGGGAGTTCCATCCCTTATTGACGATACGTTTGAATGATAGAATCTGGGCGACTAAGACCCTCCATTTGGTAAGAAACTTTTAGACAAAGGGATCGTGTTCACCCGTTCAGGGAGTTCCATCTCTTATTGATGACACGTTCGAATGATAGGATCTGGACGACTAAGGTCCGCCGTGCGATAGAAAACTTTTAGATAAAGGGGCCGTGTCCACCCGTTCGGAGAGTTCCATCCCTTATTGATGACATGTTCGAACGTTAGGATCTGGGAGACTAAACCCCGCCGTCCGATAGAAAACTTTTAGATAAAGGGGTCGTATCCACCCATTCGGAGAGTTCTATCCCTTATTGACGACACGTTCGAACGATAAGATCTGGATGATTAAGGTCCTCTATTCAGTAGGAAACTTTTAGATAAAGGGATGGTGTTCACCCGTTCGGAGAGTTCCATCCCTTATTAATGACACGTTCGAATGATATGATCTGGGTGACTAAGGCCCACCGTGCGATAGGAAACTTTTAGATAAAGGAGTCGTTCGGTAGGATCAGGGAATATGCTTGCAAGAAGTCTATTAAGTCGATTCCTTACCAACTTGAAAGATATCCCTACATTCCGGGGAGAGAACCATTAATAGTAGACTTTGGTAATTATTTAGGAGCAGAAGTCGAGGGTTTCGGATTGCATGACAATATCCCGATCCCTAATGGCATCTTAAATTTGATCTTCATGTGCTTAGTGCTGGACAGAGCTTCGAGGGCGTTCAGGCCCAGCCTGCCCAGGATGACATTGTAGAACGAAAGAAGATCCAGCACGTTGAACATGACATGAGTTGTCACATGGTTAGGGGGCATTCCGAGGGTGACCGGAAGTGACATAATATCTTCAGGGTATATCCATTCATCCGAAAACCCTTTGGCTGGGCCTGCATGGGGTTAGATATGAGCAGAAGTAAACTCTATTCATCTGAAAGCATCCCGATATAGAAGGTTACAACCTGTCCCCTAATCGATAAAGATCCTTCTAACTTCATGTTGCCCAATCTTGACAGTCATCACGAGGGGGTCGTATATACTTGGATCTATTTCTGCTAGATCTTCGTCCATAAAACTAATGACGAGCCTCTTCTCCCCTTGTCGTTTATTGGCATCTGTCACTAGAATTTCTTGCGATGCAGAAAGAAGTGTCTTCAGGAGATAGAAGATCGGCACGATTAGGCATCTTGCTTCATTTTCTGATAAACTATCAAAAAAATGGGAAAGCTTCTGAAAGACTCGTCCAACCTAGATTTGGAGTATTACTCCGTTTTTTCGTCAGTTGGAGGCTGAGCAGCTTATCTGTCCTCTGTCCAGTCAAGTCATGGCGGTTCCTATCGATGACCAGTAGGGCGATCTCTTTCCTTCCTGTCGATGAACTTTTGTAGTCTCTTATTGCACACTAGGAATTTTAGTTCATCCTTTAAGTTCTTGCAATCATCTGTTGTGTGGCTGTAATTGCGGTGGAAGTGATAGTATTTGGTTCTGTCGCTGCTAGGGTGATCCTCGGTTGACTGTGGGGGCCATCGGGTATACGACTTTGTCCCTGATTAAGGCTAAGACCCGGCCAGGGGTCTCATTCAAAGGGGTGTAGTTGCTATACCTCCGTGGAGGAGGGGGATTCGCTTGGCTCTTCATTGGTGGAGACCTTCTGGGTGATCGGTTACATTCCTTTCGAACGGATCGATCCCTTCTATGATCAAACGCCTCCGCATCCTCAGCTGCAATATATTTTTCGGTTCGGGCATAAAATTCCTGAATAGTAGCAGGAGAGTTTTTCGTGATCAATACTTTCATGCCAGAAGGCCGTAGTTCTGTTAGTAGTACAGCCAGTGCGATGGAATGATTCAAAGATGGAATTCTTATCATTTTTGCCTTGAATCTTTCCAGGAAGTTCCTCAGGCACTCGTTCTCCTTCTGATGTAATGACAGTAGAGAAGTGGACTTTCACTTGACCCCTCTGCTTATCACAAAATGTGACTCAAAATATTCTTGTAGTTGAGAGAAAGTCCTTATGCTCAATGACGGAAGAGAGATGAACCAAGCTAACACATTTCCCATGAGAGTGGTGGGAAAATGTTTACACATGGCTACATCGGACATGCCTCTTGAAATCATTACTGTCACGAAATGGGCCACATGATCCCTAAGATCTGTTGTCCCATCGTATCTTTCCATGGGGGATAGGAGTACGTTGTGAGGCATAGGTTTCGAAAAGACCTTCGGATCGAGAGGTGAGGCACGAGAATAGAGGAAAGTTTGATTTTCCTGGGCATTGACCCGTTTGAGTTCATCGGCAACGAGATGCTTGACCTGCCTTCAAGGATCGTAGGAGTCTAATCTAGAATTTTCGGACACTTCATGGCACGGGGGTAATGGTCTTCGCTGGGGACGTCTAGACCCCCCAACTGAAGATTGGCCCTTGGGTCTAAGGGCGCGGCTAAACCCCTCCAGTTGTTTGCTCATATCCTGAATCTTTGACTCTAGCCTCTCCATCTGGGGGCGGTTAACTCGCTCTAGAGGAGGGGCCACAATTGGCTGTCCTAGGATCGCAGGTTGCAAGACCTATTTTTGATGAGGCGGGCCAAGGGAGGCCGCATGATCACGAATAGAGTGATCGGGCGCTATTGGAAGGGCGGCCTCAGAAGGTGTTGCAGTGCGCCCTTCTACAGCGGGGGCAGCTTTCGAAAATGTTCTGGTTCTCGGAGGCATAGTTGTCAGAGTTACAGAAGTTGCTCTAGTCTGTTTCTCATGGATGGCGTCAATCTGATGGAGGTGGGTTACGGTTTCACAGATACCGGCTCCTCGTTGGTTCGAACAGTCACTGTTAACGGGATATAAGATCTATAAAAACTATCGGAAGGTACTCCGGCGGAGGAGGTTTCGACGCTCAAGTCAGAAAGGGCGGTTTTTGAATGTAAAGGAAATAGATTGAGAGCTCTGAAGTAGAAGTTTCTTGTGATTAAAGTGCCCATTGTATAAGACTAAGGGAGCATACCTGGATTGGAGGGTTTTAAGATGTCTTATACTTATGAGAGACGTACGCCATTGGGGTGCTTCAACCCTACTTTCCTTATCGAACTGATTCAGAAATCTCGAGAATTCAATATTCCGAATTAATCGTGATCTTCGTCACATGGAAACTTTCGTTTCCTGGAGAGATCCTTTTCTTAACTAAAGGATGCTAAAGATGTTGCTTTTAAGTAGGAAATCGGAGCTATTAGGAGGTTTTGACCTTCCCCTATGATTATTAGGGCCGCTGGCTGTCGATCAGTCATTCGATGGGCCAATAATTATGTACCCGATCGGGAGGTTACTCCCGTTTGGTAAATCTCGTTCAGTAGGCGAGGCGACTGAGACCCTATCGTTCGGGAGATCTAAGCGACTAAGGCCCTAGGGTAAATAGTCATAGAAAACATTGAACATCGGTCAATGGCTACCCTTTGTGGGCCTCCTACGCGGACCCTGTTGACACTGACCCTTTTGAATTGGGCCTAGGGCTATGCCCCATCAGCTACCTATTGAATGTATCGTCCTTATGTTTAATTGAAGGGAAAATAAAAGGTTCTAATGAAAGACAAAATGACATGAAAAATTCACACTGAATAAATTTCAAGTTTATCAAGTCTAAGTTCTTAACACCAGTTTAATCCAAGTAAGAGCAAGAAACAAACACCAAACCATATTCATAGCAACCAACTATTGTGTTCTTTTTTCTTTCTAATTGATAAAAGTTAAGAGCCACAATGACCAAAAAATCTTTGATTATCTTTTTTAATTATTTGTTTAGCTTAGATTCCGTCTTTATCCCACAAAAATTCAAGCTTGGTTTTATTGCAAATACCATGGATCATACATTACCATCTTAAGTAGAGCTGCCACATACCCCATAGGTGAGACTTACCACAAATGAATGCGAACCTTTAGACAACAAATGCATTTACCAGATCCTAGAGGAAAATGATGCCATCTTCAGAACCACTAGTTACAAGAGCACCAAAGTTGGTAAAGCAGCAGTCCATCTTGTAAGGCCATGGCAGAAGCACCATATAAAACAGAAGAGTCATGTATGAGGTCATATATAATAGCACTGTAACATTGAAAAGAAGTTTTTGTAGGCACCATACAAACACACACATAAACAGAGATAATCAACATTATAGCCACAAAGTAACACACATCACAAAGAATTCAATCAATTTCTTCAATAATAGATCTGAGATATGAGATCTAAGAAAAATTACTTCTGCAAACCAAGCGTGACAAGCTCACTGATGGCAAAATCCAAACCCTCACAATCCTTTGCCAAGAGCATGAATTCTGGTGAATACAAATGCCTAATTGCCGAATCAATCACTTCTCTCTCCTCATCTCTCACTGACCCAAGATCTTCCATGAATCTCTTCACCGTTCTTCTTCGTCACTTTGTCAAAGACGATCTTTGTCGCTTCGTCTTCTGGTCTTCCACAACACTCCTTTTGAAAGCAGCGAAATGAGAGTGAGATGAAGAGATTCAATCAGTAGGACTGGGAGGAAGACGAAGGATAGATGAAGGGTTAGGGTAGGAAGAAGAGACAGAGAAAGGTTTAGGACGATAAAGAAAGAGAGAGACATAGTGAGAGAATAGGAGAGTCACAGTGGAGGAAAGGAAAGGAATAAGGAGGAATAGGGTTGGGGTGGATTTTAACAATGTAGCAACGAAATATACAGGATCCATCGCTAACATTAGCGATGGATAGCCCTCTGTCACTTAAATTAGTGACAAAAAAGAGTATCTGTTGCTAATTTAGTGATAGATAAAAGATCCATCGCTAAAATTAGCAACGGATAGCATATATGAAATTAGCGAATACAAAGTGTATCCGTCACTTAGCGATGGACAGAGAGTTTGTCGCTAATTTAGCGACCGACAAAACATTCGTCGCTAAAATTAGCAATAAAAATATCACTTCATCGTGAAAATTAGCAACGAAAGTGATTCTTTATCACTAATTAGTGACGAATTTTGCTAGAAAATTTATCCACTTTTTCTAACGAATTTAGCAATGAATTAACTATTTACGATGAAATTAACAACAAAAAAGAAATTCTAAAAAATTTACGTCAAAATTAGAGATGAAAAAATATTAATCATGTAGTTTATTGATAATGATTAGATTATTTAAACAAATTTGTTACTTCTCCAAAAGTTATAACTGATAATACTTAGAATATATACAAATTGCTTTGACTAATCTTTAAAAATATTGTTCAATATCAATTTAATCTTATATTTAGTCGAAAGATAAAATATATGTTTATAAAAGTAAAATTCTATTACTGTATGTGATAAAATTCAATTAGAGATTCGTTAAATTATTTATTATGGTGAGAATTATAATATCGACGAATTATAATAACAAAATAAGCAACGAATTTCCAAATACCGTTGCAAATTAGGGACAAATTTAGTGACGAATACGATCAAATTAGAGATGAAAAATTACAGTTCATCGCTAAAATTAGCGATGATCGAACTATTCGTCACTAAAATTAGCCATGAACTCCTTGTTTGTCGATAAAATTAGCGATGAACTCTATATTCGTCTCTAATATTAGCGACGAATAAGAAATTAATTAGCCACTATAATTAGCCACGAACAAACTATTCATCGTTAAAGTTAGCCACGAATACAGGTTTCGTCATTAATTAGCTACCAATTTAGTCACGAAGTTAGCCATGAATTCTATATTCGTTGCTAATTTTGCCACGGATAAATATTTGTTGCTAATTTCATTGCGAAATTGTGATAAAATATGTTTTCTTGGTGAAATTTGTGACAAAATAGCGACGAATATTTTTTGTCGCTAAATTTCATCACTAAAAGTGTATTTTTTTGTAGTGAGTGGTTTAGTTAAATGCAAATTAGGTAATAAATTAGAATATATATTTTGGATTATAATTTTAGATTGTATGGTCATAATTTTTTGCAGAAATTAATGTTTCAAGTTATAATTTTTAAAACTCAATACATAAAATTTTTCCTTCTTACAATTTTATGGGACTACAAAGGAGATAATAACAAAATTTTTCTTGACTATTTTTGTCCAAGGTGTCATTGATCACTGAGAAACATGACAATAAGTTGGGGAAGGTGAAATGAAACACAAGGCCTGAATTCAGTTTTGCATGTCTTGGCTTCCACCAGCACGCAGGTACCTTTGTGGGGTTAATTGTACTCTTCATCCAAAGTGCAGGATTTGAAATAGTGGGAATAAAATTAGAGGGTGTTTGGTAAAAAAGGTATGAAAATAAATAAAGAAAATTAAATTGAAAAATAATGTTTGGGTTAATATAATAAAAATAAATATTTTGGATTTATATCCAAAAATCTAGAAATCTGCAAAAACCAAGTAAACTGATGAATTTTGTTAGAAATCAACGTTTGATTCCCAAATAACTCATACTTACCCAAAATTACTCATTACTTTCCACTCTAATATTTCCTTTTTTTTTAATAAAATTTTCATTATTAAATTATTTTTTATTTTTATAAAATTTTCCATTACTCATATATATATATATATATATATATATATAAAATAAATTAGTGAAAAAAAATATAAAATTTTAATTATTAAGTTTTTTTTTTTAATTTTTGAAGAAGATATAAGATTTACTTGATGAACTCATATAATATTTATTTTTTTCATTATAAAATTACTCATTACCCATTATTAATATAATTTTTTTATAAAATTACCCATTACTCATATATATATATATATATATATATATATATAAACTAAACAAGTGAAAAAAAATGTAAAATTATCACTATTAAATTACTTTTTTTTTATTTTTGAAAAGAATATAAAGTTTACATAATGAACTCATTAATATTTTTTTTATTATAAAATTGCGCATTACTTATTATTCATATAATTTTTTTCATAAAATTATCTATTACTTATATATATATATATATATATATATATATATATATAAGCTAAACAAGTGAAAAAAATATAAAATTGTCATTATTAAATTAATTTCTTTTTTAATTTTTGAAAATGATATAAAGCTTACTTTATCTTTTTTATTATAAAATTACTCATTACCCATTATTAATACAATTTTTTTTAATAAAATTATTCATTACTCATATATATATATATATATATATGTACGTATATAAACTAAACGAAAAATATAAAATTTTCATTATTAAGTTATTGTTTTTTACTTTAGAAAAATTATAATATTTATTTGACGAAATCATATAATATTTATTAATTTCATTATAAAATTACTCATTACTCATTACTCATTACTCATAAATATATATATATATATATATATATATATATATAAAGAAAACTAAACAAGTGAAAAAGGTATAAAATTTTCATTGTTAAGTTACTTTCTCTTTTATATTATTTTTGAAAAAAATATAAAATTTACTTGATAAATTCATATAATTTTTATTTTTTCAAGTGAAATTTATTTCATATAATATTTTAAAACAGTTTATTTTAAATTATTCATAGTTTTTATTGTATATTAGAGTAACGGTAAAATTGAAAAATTATTAATTATCATTTTGAAAAAACAACTAACCAAACACCAAATATGGTAATGATATTCATTCTAGTGTATTGAACCAAACAGATGAATTAGAATGATTCGGTCCATTTTAAATTCAGAGGATATGATTCTAATTTCGATTTCGATTTCGATTCCTAGAACCGAAACAAACGCCCCTTTAATATTTGTTTTTGAGATATCCAAAATCGAAATGATATATTGAAGGCAATATCATTTATTGTATGTGCAAATAGTTACTTCAGTATTCTTTGGAAAAAGGAAAAGAGATTGTTGTTTCACTATACACGCATAGTAAAGTTATAAAAATATTCGACATTTCATTCCATATGTACAATGCCAAAGTAGAAATTAAAAACAAGTTACAAAAAATGAATTTATGCAAATAGCCCTTCTTTTTTTGGGGGGTGGGGGGGTGCAGATGCACGGGAAATACAAAGTTCCGTGGTTGTGTTCTTAAAAAAGAAAAAAATAATAATAATAACCCCAATTGGAAAATCTTATTTTGCATCCTCAATTTGTATCTATTTTATATTATTTTTCTAGTAATATTTTTATTTAAAATAATATTTTAAGAAATATAAAATTTCATAGATAAAAATTAAATTTGTCGATAAAATGAATAAAATTGTAATTATATTGTTAATTTTTATGTAAAAACATCACATGATATTATTAACAAGATCGAAATGTCACATTATGGTCTTCCAGGAATGCTTGGCACCATTCCACTCTTTATAGCCTTGATCACGTTTGTAGATGGTGAATCAAAGGTCAAGATCAATTCACGTGCTAGGAATATATTAACAAGTGTCAAGCTTGTTCAGTAGTCCTACGATATTTTATTAGTTGATCAAACAAAACTTTGTTTACAGTATGTTTGAATGGAAAAATTTGGAGAGAAAAGAAAAGATTTTGAGAGAAAATTAATTATTATTTTTTGTTTGGGAGTTTTATATGAAAAGAAAAGAAAAGAAATGGAGTGATTTTTAACAAAAAGATTTTTCTTTCCTAAAGTAGAGAGAAAATAAGAGAAAATGAGAGAAAAAAAAAGTTATCTCATAAATATACTAAATTTACCTTTTTAAAATTGAAAGAAAAACTTTTTATTCCCAATAAATCTCATTTCTTTCCTTTTCTTTTATAAAACTCCCAAACAAGATGAGAGAAAATTATAATTTTCTTTCATTTTCTTTTCTCCTAACTAATTTTTTTTTTTTCTTTTCAAAACTCCCAAATATACTATTAGTGTTTCGAGAAAGTGATGATAACTGAGGTGATGCAACATGATCAAAGGAGATAACAGTTGTAGGGTTGGGATCGAATGATGTGTCAGTTTGTAATTGTGGATCAGACAAAGGAAGATGGAAACACGAATTTCCAATTTGAATCAATGATCGAGATAGTTATGTATCTTCTATAGTTCAAATATTTTATTTTCAATCTTTTACAATCCAAATTAAAAAATTTCTAGGGTTTCGAATGGGAAAATTAGGGTTTGGGTCCTTATCCGGGGCGGGGGGGGGGGGACTACTTAATAACTATCTTCTATACAGACTTTGAAAAGGTAGTTGGACCTAAAAGGAAAAGTCTTCAAGCAGAATAAGGGGCGAAAATTTCTTTTCAAAAGCGTAATGAAATGAAAATTTGCCTTCTAGTAATCAATACCTTATGAATTTTTATTTCACTTAGCGATTTTTTCACTTTTTATCGACATGGAAGGACTATTCAACCCGTTTCCTTTTTTTTTGTCCTTGGATTTAGTCCACCGTCTGATATCTGAACTTTTGATCTTATTAATCTTGGTTAAGTCGATTGAGATCCTTCTTTGGGTGGGATTTTCCCAACGACTCAAATCTGAACGCTTTAATAAAGTAGTGAGGTGATCTGCTCAGCACACTAGCTAACTATTTGATTATTCAACCCGTTTCTCTATCCTTCTCATTCTCTCCCTTTCAGTGGCACTCTCTTGCTCGCTAGCTGTGCCTAGCTTTCTCTTGGTCAGCCAATTTATATCTCTCTTCCTCTTTCCTTATTAATTATTCTCTTTCCTTTTCTTGATTGTCGATGTCTGCCGGTGCCTTGCTTTCAATCTCGATTTATCTATACTGACTGCATCTACTCTCCTTTTCTCTTCTCACTTCTCTCTCTTCTTTCTATTTTCTTCTCGATCCCTTGTCTCACTTATCTTGATTGACCCATAAATTTGCATTTCTTTCTTTTCTTTCTCATTCTCTCTCTTTGATCAATCAATTCTCTCTTAATCATTGATCTCTTTCTGTGACTCAATTTATCTCGATCAACGGTCACCATTCTCTCTCCTATCGTCTCCTATATCTCTCCCTTTTGCTTCTTGATGTCCTCTCTCTCTCTCTCTCTCTCTCTCTCTCACTTTCTCTCAATTGGACTAATTGTTCTACAAATCAATTAATTTCTATTTTCCCTGTTCTCTCTCAATCAATTATTGACTGTCGCTCTCTTCTTTTCTCTTCTCTCTCTCTCTCGCTCATCTGGATTAATTGTTATACAAATCAATCAATTTCTCCTTTCCTTGTTCTCTCTCAATCAATTATTGATTCTCTCTCGCTCTCACTCTCTCGATTTGTCTGCCTTTCTGTTACTCCATCTTGATCAATTTCCTCTACCTCCTCAATCGTCAATCTACAGTTTAAACCTTTTTCAGTGTCTCTATCTCTCTCTCTCAGTCAATTTTTTTCTTTTCCCTCCTCTTTTTCACTACTCTTGGTCATTGCCAATGAAAATAGAGAAAGAAGGGACAGAGAGACTAAGAGAGAGACTTTCACATCAATAAACGATAAAAAAATTGCAAGCTCGAATCAAAATTTAGACACTGATAGCCAAAATGAAAAATGAAACTCTTTCGTGCTAGAAATTACCTTTTATTTGACATTGTTAAAAAAAAAAAATGCCAGAAAAGGCAGCATTTGACACACACAAGCTCCTAGTGACCCAAAATAATGGTCTAATCACGTAGAAACAAAATAAATTTCCATTATCTGGACCAAATCAAGATGTGACGCAAAAAAAATAAAAATAAAAATAAAAATAAAATAATAAAATAATAAAAATAAAAATAAAAATAAAAACACACCACGGAAGATACAACATTCTTTTTGTCCCTAAGAGAACAAGGATTACTTTTGCTCAAAGCATGGTTTTTGGGTCCACCAAAATAGGTATCTAAAAGGAGATTTTGTTTTATACTGTAAGGCAACTAGCATGAGATTTGGTGCTCTTGCACAGTAGAACGCTTCGAAACTTTATAGAAAAATTTACTCTATGTAGAAGCTCTCAAATATTATACTTACCTTATACGAGAAACTCCTCAACTAAGATTGTATTCCACAACTACAGCTCCAAGTTGTGTTTGGACATAAAGTTTTAAAACAGCATAATAATCACAAAAAGAAAAGATTTGACCCACATGTATTTGCATATCGAGTTAGAAATTTAGACTTCAGAAAGAGAGTAAAAATGTGCTTCTAAACTTTTCTTTATTAAAGATTTCAGTCAAAGAAAATTTTCAAAGATCAAATTATGGAGAAAATTGAAAATGTTATGAACTACTAGAAAAATAATTCTACATACCAATCACTATTAAATTTTACCAATTTGTTGTTGTTTCCTTTTATAGAAAAGAATTTCACTCACTTTTTTCAATCAAAAAAATCTTTTATGTTATTGTAAACTTTCAGAGTGAGATATAGCATTGCCCTTATAGAGGAATAAAGAAATTTATTCTTTCATGGATCCTTATAATTTAGGGGCCTAATATAGATGTTCAAATTTTAAATGGTGTGATATTGCAAATTAGCACACTATACCAAAAAGAAGTGCAATATCAATGCACCATTTGTGACACCAAAAATGCGTTGCAAATTAGTGATACAATTGGCAACAAATGAGACGAAAACAATGACACATAGGTCTAGCAACCGAGCTTTTTAAGCCGGGCTTTACGAAGCCCCTGCTCAGCTTGGTTAAATTTATTTGGACCTAAGCCCAAGCCCAACTCAAAAAGCTAAAAAAATCGAGATTTGAGCTCAATTCAAAAAATTAAAAGGACCTCGGGCCCGTTTCGGGCCAAGCCCAAGCTCGAATTAACAAAAAAAATGAGAGAGAGAGAGAGAGAGAGAGAGAGGGCAAGGGAGAGGGAGATGCCATTGACTCCCTAATTTACCGTTGAGATCCATCGACGATGCTACCAAACAGGAAGAAAAAGTGCAAGAGAAGGATGCTTAGGTGCCACTGAAGCTGGATTCGTTGTCCGATTGTTTTGATTACACCTCATTGCCATCAATTTCTTCCTTATTGTTTCCGATTTCCATTCATCTCCTAGCCCAGATTTGTCAAATTGGCCACATCGTTTGACAATGAGGGTCAGTGGTTAAATAAGAAGATCCTCCTTGATGATGCCTCTTTGTGTCACGCCCTGAGTCTCCCGCCGAGCACGTGACAATCGCCGCATTATCTCGACATACGGGCAGCATCTCCCCATATATTGAGATAGCGCAAGGTATTCAACCTCTTTGAAAACAATTTAATATCGTCATATTGACCATCTTAGGTCACCCACTATCAACAACATGCATTTTTACACAAATCAAGGATCATCTTGACCCATTCCTATACATGCATGAATACAAATTGGCCAACCTGGCCTTCCAAGCAGTTTCCAAATATTTATAAGCCATCTCAACCTTCCAATCAATCCAAAATAGTTCAAAATTCACATTAAAAGTCCAAATATGCCAAATAAAACATTTAAGTTTGAAAAAAAGATGCCCAAGTCAAGAAAATACAATTCTTTATCTTAAACATACAGATTTCTCAAATAATTGCCCGGAAAAAGCTAAACAAATATTTAATAAATCCAATCAAAAATAAAATATACAAGATTTCCCTTTTTCCATGAACCATTCTACCTTCATAAAAAATAAGGTCTCCATCACATATACCTAACTATGTCCAGCAAAATTTTCATCAATTTGGCTCCAAATATAAAGTCCACTGTCTAAGGATTCTCTGAAAATTTAAGAGAGAGGGGGGTGAATATTTTGAATATCCAGTGAGTAGAGTGCAATGGCATGCAACATATAAATGAAGTATGAAAATGGATGTGCCAAACAATCACATATTAAACGCATTTGCAAAAATCAAAAACATTTACATGAAACAAGTTCATTTCCAAACAACCATAACTCGTATATGAAATTCAAACAATTTACATTCATTATTCACAATTTTGGAATATGTCGAAATCATTATCCTATCAATGGTCATTTATAGGATCCGCCAAGGGGTTTTTCTCAATTTTTCTTAAAATCCTTTTCACCTTGGCGTTGGCCCAGAGCGCCGTGGGATACATCCACATTATCACGGCAGCCTGAGGAGGCTCTCCAACCAATCTACCACCAAGCTAAATTAAACAACCTTAATCATACCGCCTCGATGACCTGATCTGTGGGAAGATTTAGACTATAGTCATTTTTCAACACCTTGTTACCAAATATGCATTTAATAAATCAAATCATGCTCAATTTCAAGGTAAAGTAAACATCTCACAATTCTCATGGTATCCAAACATGATACAGTGCAAATAATTCAATAAACATACTCGGGTCATAGAATTGTTAAATCATATTTCAGGACACACCAATTTCATAAAACATTTCGAATAACATTTCAAATTTAATTTAAAATCAGTATATAAATCACAATTTAAAACAATTTGCTCATTTACATGAGATATAGTCGTCCACTCATTTGTTGGGAGGGTATTCACTCCCTACACGCTATCAATTTCCAAGAAATCTCCTTTCAACCTTCAATTGATTTTCCTAAACTAATAATAACAATTTTTGTTTGAGTAATTTCTACTCAAATTTAGGAGTTTACAAATTTTTCTAAACTTTTATTTAAATCCTAATTTCGAATATTTTCTTGTTTTTGTTCTCATTTTATCAATTTGTCGCATTAGCATCATTATAAAATTCCTATTCACAATTCTCCTACATTTTCCTATTTTCAAACAATTTTTTCCAATTTTTCCCGAATTAACGTAACCCTAATTTCTCTCAATTTCTCCAATTCATGAATGTACATTCTAATTTCATCAATTGCACCTCATTTATATGTAAATAGAATTTTCATTTTCATTTTCCCTCAAATTTTCGCTATTCACAGAATTAGAGCTTTTGATCTCCCAATAAAATTCCCCCAAATCTCAACAATAACATCAAATTCAGTATTAAAGAAACTAAATCCAAGATTAAGAGTAGGAAAATACCTCAATTTTGGGATTTGATTGGGTTTTTGAAGATTGGATTTAAAAACCCTAATTTTTCTCCTTCGTTGAACAATCCTTGATTTTCCGCCTTCATGGTAATTGATGATCTTAGAACTAAATTAAGTGGAGTAAATGTTTTTATGGGAGAGAAATAAATAAATAAAAAATTAAATGAAAGGGTGGAAGAACGAAGGCCGAGAAACGAAACAAGAGAAGTGCTTCGTGAAATGAAAGTAGAATTTCTGAAATGCACATTTGCTTTCCCTTTTTTTTAGGAGTTAAAATTACCATTTTTCCCTTATAAATGTTTTTGGGTTTAATTAAATTTGGATGGCATTTTTGGCATTTATCATCTCCACTAATGCATAAGTCGATTTCCCTTTTTTTTTTTTGAATGAATGCACTCCTCATCCCTTTTAATTTGTCAAGACAAAGATCGAATTGTGCTCCTTCACATTGGCATTTGCTTGGTTTGATCTCATGTTCTCCTATTTGACAAAAAAGTTTAATACCACTAAGCCCATTCATCCTTTACTAAATATATAGTCTATAATATTTATACCTACTTGCCAAATATTTTGGAATTATAGAAGAGATCAAAATTAGAAAATTTTCAACACTTGGATATTTAAGTGAGAAGGAAAAAAAATCAAATTATTAAAATTTTCCAGTGTTATATCCAAACTCCGGATTCGATGGTAAAATTTCAATTTCTCCCAAAATTTACAGAGGAAAATTAATAATTAAATAAATATTTTTCTAACACCGAATTTTCGGTATTACAACACTTAACCTCCTAAAAATAAATTTCGTCCTCAAAATTTAAATTAAAAATTTATATATCAAAAAGTTGCGGGTGTTGCTTCCGCATCGACTCTTCAGTCTCCCAAGTCTATTCTTCTACTTGGTTATTTCTCCACAATATTTTAACCATTGGAATTTGCTTATTTCTCAATTGCTTGAGTTGTCGATCAAGGATTTGCACTAGCTGTGCCTTGAAACTCAAGTCTGCATTCAACTCTATTGGAAGAGCTTTTAATATGTGTGAAGGATCCGGTACATATTTCTTCAACATCGAAACATGAAATACATCATGAATTTTCTCCAAATCCGGAGGTAATTCCAATCGATAGACCACATTTCCAATCCTTTTAAGAATTTTGAACGGCCAAATATACTGAGAATTCAATTTCCCCCGTTTTCAGAATCGGATTGCACCCTTCAAGGTGATATCTTTAGAAAAACCATGTCTCCGATTTCGAATTCTAGAGGTCTCATTCTTTTGTCAGCGTGGCTCTTTTGTCTGTCTTGAACTGCCTTCATCCTTACCCGAATTATCTTCACTTTTTCTACAGTTGTCTTAATTAGCTCCACACTTTCAATCTTTCGCTCTCCAACTTCATCCTAGCATAGTGGAGTCCTACATTTCCTTCCATAGAGAGCTTCATAAGGAGACATCTCAATGCTATCTTAATAGCTATTGTTATATGCAAATTCAACTAGTAGAAGATGTCTATCCTAACATTCTTGAAAGTCCATAACACATGCTCTCAACATGTCTTCCAATGTCTGAATTGTATTGTCGGATTGTCCATCAGTTTGAGGATGGAATGCAGTGTTGAATTTTAGTTTGGTTCCCATGGCCTCTTGTAACTTAGGCCAGAATCGAGAAGTAAATCGGGGATCACGATCTGATACAATCGATACAGGAACCCCGTGAAGTCGAACAATTTCATCAATGTACAATTTGGCTAATCTCTCCAAAGAGTAGGTGTTCTGAATTGGAAGAAAGTGTACTGACTTAGTGAACCTATCAACTATCACCCAAATAGCATCGTGACGGCTTGGAATACGTGGCAATCCCACCACGAAATCCATGGTGATGTGTTCCCATTTCTATTCGGGTATAGGTAAGGGTTGAAGTGCTCCGATCGGCTTTTGATGTTCAACCTTGATTTGTTAACACACAAGGCACCTTCCCACAAATTCAGCTATTTCCCGTTTCAATCCCGACAACTAATAAGTTTCCCTGATGGTTCTGTACATCTTAGTGCTTCCAGGATATATAGCATAAGTCGAAGAGTGTGCCTCTTCAAGTATATCCTTTCGAAGTTCATTATTCTTGGGAACACATACTCTTTTCCCATACATTACCATGCTATCCTCCCGAATATAAAAATCACCACCTTTACCCTTGTGAACATTTTCCACTATCCCCTTTAGCTCCTTATCGGTCGTTTGGAGCTCTTTAATGCGGTCCACTAAGGTTGGTCATACTTCGAACTTGGCCAAAAGTGCACCAACTCAACTCCCAATGTACGGAGTCGTACTAAACATGAGAGATAAGAACTCCCATAAGCTGAAGAAGAAGATGAGGACTTATGGCTTAGAGGATCCGCAACAACCTTTGTCTTGCCCGGGTGATAGTCAACTACCAAATCATAGTCCTTGATCAGCTCTAACCACCTTCTTTGTCTCAAATTGAGGTCCTTTTGAGTGAGCGAATACTTATAACTCTTGTGGTCGGTGAATATTCTGCATGTGTCTCCAAATAAGTAATGACGCAAAATTTTCAAAGTAAAAATAATTGCGGCTAACTCTAGATCATGGGTAGGGTAATTCAATTCATGATTCTTGAACTGTCGAGAAGCATAGGCGATGACTCTATCACCTTGCATTAAAACACATGCCAACCCTTGTTTACTAGTGCCACTATAAACGACATAGTCACCATCGCTAATTGGAAAAACAAGTTTTGGAGCCGACATAAGTCTCTTCTTTAATTCTTGGAAACTCTGCTTAAACTTGTTACTCCATTCAAATTTAACTCCCTTTTGAGTCAAACTTGACAATGGAGCTACAATTCTCGAGAATCTTTCTACAAATCTTTAGTAAGACCCTACCAAACCAAGAAAACTATGCACCTTGGTGACATTCTTAGGTTGTTCCCATCTCAGAATTGCCTCTACTTTCTTCGGATCAACAAATATCCCTTCTTCATATATAATATGCCCTAAGAAGCCAATTTTCCTTAACCAGAATTCACACTTAGAGAACTTGGTGTACAGTTGCTTCTCTTGAATAATACAATCCGAAGATATTCGGTGTGTTCCTCATCATTCTTGGAGTACACAAAGATATCGCTAATGAATACTATGACAAACTTGTCGAGGTAGGAATGAAAGACTTGGTTTATGAGATCCATGAATGTCGTAGGAGCATTCGTCAAACCAAAGGACATCACTAAAAATTCATAGTGTCCATACTGCATCCTAAATGCAGTCTTATGGATATCATCATCCTTTATCCTCAACTGATGATAACCCAACCTCAGATCAATCTTTGAAAAGATACTGGTTCCTTGGAGTTGATTAACAAATCATCAATTCTCGGCAAAGGGTATTTGTTCTTAATGGTCACCTTGTTTAGCTGCCAATAGTCGATACACAATCAGAGGGTGTTATCTTTCTTCTTCACGAATAGAACTGGAGCACCCCAATGTGAGGTATTCGGTCGGATAAAACCCTTGTCTAACAACTCCTAAAGTTGGACCTTCAATTCTTTCAACTCTGTAGGTGTCATCTGATATGGAGGGATTGAAATAGGTGCAGTGCCAGGAATCAAATCGATAGCAAAATTGAACTCCCGAATTGGAGGCAAACTGGTCAACTCATCCGGGAAAACATCTGAGAACTCATTTACCACTGGAACATTCATCATTTCTGGACTCTGCATAGTGGTGTCGATGATGTGGGCTAAGTAAGCCTCACAGCCCTTGTGCACCAGCTTCTGTGCCTCTAATGCCAATATTGCACAGCTCGGTAAAACTAGCCGTTCACCAGTGAATATAAGTGGAGGACATCCTGGTCTATGAAACGCTATCTCCTTAGTGAAGCAATTCACTAAAGCTCGATGGAGGTGTAACCAGTCCATACCCAATATGATATCGAAGTCTCTCATATCTAACGGGATTAATTCCATTTTAAGAATTTCACCCTCTACTGCCACTTCACATGCCTTGAACACATTGTTTCTATTTAACCGTTCTCCCAAAAGAGTGATAATCAATAACTTCTCTTCAAGTGGGGTCAAAGGCCTATCTGAGTGTTTAGAAAATTTCACGCTCACAAAAGATTTATTTGACCCCATATCAATTTGAACACAAGCATTAACTCCAAAAATTTTCATCATACCTATATACACACGAAGGATAAAAATTAACTCTCGATCTAATCAAACTCAATTGAAATTTAAGGTCCTCCCCACCAATAAAACTATCATTAATCATTAAAATCATTTTCAATCACCTCAATATCAAACAATATCTCTAATATACCTCAAATTCAAAATTATACAATCAACATCTCAAAGTATTCATATTCAAATGTCTAAGTCACCAAGTCCAAGTTTTAAAGAATTTACTTGTGACTATGTCGGGGTTGTTTTGGGCATCTTCATTTGTCATTGCATAAATTCTGGTCTAAGCCCTTAGTTGTGGATGTTGGATTGGAGCAGTCACTATGTTGCTCCTAGTTCTTGTCGTGGAGTGACATTTGGAGGTGGAGCAAGAACGTTGGATTGGCCGCCTAGATCCACTAGGACGATCTCGGCTTGCTTGGCTTCCTCATCCCAACTCTAGACAAACATTATGGAAATAGCCCTCCTTTCCGCAGTGGTAGCACCTCTTGGCTACTTGGCAAACTCTAGTATGAAATTTTCCACAGTTTTTTTATTTCTCCTTTGTATTCACCGTTGATTTGCTTGCCAAGGATGCACTAGGAGTAGGTTCCCAAATTGAGACATGTGTTGGCCTTGAGGAGAACCAACAGATCCTGAAATGGATCCGCCACTATAAGAGCCCATACTTCTGTTCTTCTTGAAACCTTGGCCCGATATGAAACCACTAGGTCTCTTTCTCTTCCCGTGATGCTCTCTAACTTTCCCCCTTTCTAGCACCATTTTCTCAACTCTCAAGGCCAAATCCAAGACATCTTGAAATATATGCCCTTTAGTGATTGACATCTTCTCCCTTATGTTCAAGGTCTGTCTCGATTCAAATTTTGCACACAGAGACTCTTCGGAATTTACAAACTCTGGAACATAAGTGGCAAGTTCCCTTAGTTCTGCCTCATACTCAGACACCGTCTTGTTTCCTTGAGCAAGCTTGAAGAATTCCTCTCTCTTCTGGTCCCTATAGAACTGTGTGTAATATTTCTCCTCAAAAGCTCTGAGGAAATCTGCCCAAGTAAAAGGTGTTGTCGTCTTACGCTTCACATTTTCCCACCAAGTTCTAGCACTCTTATCCAGAAATTTCACTGCCATCCACAATTTCATCTCATCATCTAGCCTCATTTCAGTGATAGTCTCCTAAATTCGGCCAATCCACTCCTTGGCCACCAAAGCATCACACGTGCCGGAGAATGTCTACATCCAAGTTATCTTATCTCTTTGATTAATTTTGATAACTCAATCGTAGAACGATCACAATTGGTTGATGCAACAATTGGAGGAGTAGGTGCTATGGGAACACTAGGTGCAACTGCTGGTATAGGAGGAGGAAACGGCGGAGGAGTTGAAAATTGAGGCAGAGTTTGGTACAGTACCCCGAAAGTGCTCCACCACTCCATTACTTACTGGAGGGCGGCTATAGGAGGTGCAGGAATCCCGGTTGAAGGAGCCGGTGTGTAGACATTGATAGAGATGGAGCATGCAAAGATGACTCATCCTCGTGCTCTCGGAGAGGAAGGTCACCAATGTTCCTCATTCTTCGTCTAGGTGACATGATTTTGATTCCTATAGGAAGAGATACTATTGTTAGCTCACTAAATTCGGCATTAGGCTAGGTATTTAACCCCCTAAAAATAAAATTAATCCTAATCCTTAAGAATCTATGGAAGGGTTTTTATACATCCTTTTGAAAAATCTCTTTTAAATCTAAAACTTCGAAAAGAAAAATATTTCAAAATCTTTGGAAAACCATTGGGGACATTTAGAAATATTTCAAACCTTTAAAACATTTAAAAATCATGAACCTAAACTCTGATACCAATAAAATTATCACGCCTCGAGTCTCTCGTCGAGCACGCGACAACCGCCACGTTATCTCACCATACAAGCAGCATCTCCCCATATACCGGGATAGTGCAAGGCATTCAACCTATTTGAAAACAATTTAACATCGTCATATTGACCATCGCAAGTCACCTAGTATCAACAACATGATTTTTACACAAATCAAGGATCATCCCGATCCATTCCTATATATGCATGCATACAAATTGGCCAACCCGGCCTTCCAAGCAGTTTTCAAACATTTATAAACCATCCCAGCCTTCCAATCAATCCAAAATAGTTCAAATTTCACAATAAAAGTCCAAATGTCCTAAATAAAACATTTAAGTTCGGAAAAGAGATGCCCAAGTCAGGAAAATACAATTCTTTATCATAAACATATGGATTTCTCAAATACTTGTCTGGAGAGAGCTAAACAAGTATTTAATAATTCCAATCAAAAATAAAATGTATAAGATTTCCCTTTTTTCCATGGACCATCCTACCATCATAAAAAATAAGGCCTCCATCACATATACCTAGCTATGTCCAGCAAAATCTTCGTCAATTTGGCTCCAAATATAAAGTCCACTGCCTAAGGATCCTCTGAAAATTTAAGAGAGAGGGGGTGAGTATTTTGAATATCCAATAAGTAAAGTGCATTGGCATGCAACATATAAATGCAGTGTGAAAGTTAATGTGTCAAACAATCACATATTCAATGCATAGGCAGAAATCAAAAACATTTACGTGAAACAAGTTCATTTCCAAATAACCATGACTCGTATATGAAATTCAAACAATTTACATTCATTATTCACTATTTTGGGATATACCGAAATCATTATCCTACCAATGGTCGTTTATAGGATCCACCAAGAGGTTTTTCTCAATTTTTCTTAAAATTCCTTTCATCTTGGTGTTGGCCCAGAGCTTCGTGGGGTGCATCCAAGTTATCACAACAGCCTGAGGAGGCTCTTCAACCCACCAACCACCAAGCTAAATTAAACGGCCTTAACCACATCGCCCTGATGGCCCAGTCCATGAGAAAACTTAGACTATAGTCATTTTTCAGCACCTTGTTACCAAATATCCATGTAATAAATCAAATCATACTCAATTTCAAGGTAAAGCAAACAACTCACAATTCTCATGGTATCCAAACATGATACAGTGTAAATAATTCAATAAACATACTCGGGTCATGAAATTGTTAAATCACATTTCAGGGCACACCAATTTCACAAAACATTTCGAATAACATTTCAAATTTAATTCAAAATCAGTTTATAAATCACAATATAAAACAATTTGCTCATTTACATTAGACATAGTTGTCCACTCACTTGTCGGGAGGATATTCACTCCCTACATGCTATCAATTCCCAAGAAATCTCATTTCAAACTTCAATTGATTTTCCTAAACCAACAATTACAATTTTTGTTTGAGTCATTTCTCCTCAAATTCAAGAATTTATAAATTTTTCCAAATTTTTATTTAAACCCTAATTTTGAATATTTTCTTGTTTTTGTTCTCATTTTATCAATTTGTCGTCATTAACATCATTATAAAATTTTTATTCACAATTCTCCTATATTTTCCTATTTTCAAGCAATTTTTCCCAATTTTTCCCGAATTAACGTAACCCTAATTTCTCCCAATTTCTCCAATTCATGAATATAGATTCTAATTTCATCAATTGCACCTCATTTATATGTAAATAGAATTTTTATTTTCATTTTCTCCCAAATTTTCACTATTCACAGATTAGGGCTTTTGATCTCCTTATGAAATTCCACCAAATCTCGACAATAACATAAATTCAGTATTAAAAGAAACTAAATCCAAGATTAAGAGCAGAAAAATACCTCAATTTTGGAATTGGATTGGATTTTTGAAGATTGAGTTTAAAAACCCTAATTTTTCTCCTATGTTGAACAATCCTTGATTTTCCGCCTTCAATGCTTTTTCCCACGAAGTAATTGATGATCTTGGAACCAAATTAAGTGGAGTAAATGTTTTTATGGGAGAGAAATAAAAAAATAAATAAATAAAAGGGTGGAAGAACGAATGACGAGAGACCGAAGAAGATAACTGCTTCGTGAAATGAAATTAGAATTTTTGAAATGCACATTTGCTTTTCCCCTTTTTTTAAGGAGTTAAAATTACCATTTTGCCCTTATGAATGTTTTTGGGTTTTATTGAATTTGGATGGCATTTTTGGCATTTCTCATCTCCACTAATGCACAAGTCGATTTCCCCTTTTTTTTTTTTTTTGGAATGAATGCACTCCTCATCCCATTTAATTTGTCAACACAAAGATTGAATTGTGCTCCTTCACATTGGCATTTGTTTGGTTTGATCTCATGTTCTCCAATTTGTCCAAAAAGTTTAATACCACTAAGCCAATTCATCCTTTGTTAAATATATAGTCTATAATATATATACCTACTTGCCAAATATTTTGGAATTATACAAGAGATCAAAATTAGAAAATATTCAACACTTGGCAATTTAAGTGAGATGGAAAAAAAATCAAAACATTAAATTTTTCCGGTGTTACATCCAAACTGCGGATTCGATGGTAAAATTTCAATTTCTCCTGATATTTACAGAGAAAAATTAATAATTAAATAAATGTTTTTCTAACACCGAATTCTTGATATAACACTTTAAATCGGTGATCGACTGATGACAATGTGGAGGATGTTTTTATATGATGATGAGAGAGGAAGCTTAGGGCTTCATTCATGAGAGGTGAGAGAGAGAGGAAAGAGAGAGTGAGAGAGGGAAAAGGTTTCGTACATGAGAGGTGAGAGAGAGAGGAGTGAGAGAGAGAGGAAAAGGGCTTCGAGTTCTGACATGAGACACAGAGTGAGGACTGAGTGAGAGAGAGGACTGAGAGAGTAGTTAGAGAGAGGAGTCAAAGAGGGAAAAAGGGCTTCGACATGAGGGGTGAGAGAGAGAGAGGGGGAAAAAGAGTGAAAGAGGGAAAGAATGCTCTTTGTAAAAAATTTAAAAAAAAAGACAAATATTTAATTTTAAATGGGTCAAGCTTATATCGAGCCGAGCCTACTGATGTTCAAACTCAACACGTAATTAAAACGAATCCAAAAAATGGGTCCAAACTCAGCCCGACCCTAAAATAAGTCAAACTCAGCACTTCAAAATGGGCCATGCTCAGGCCGGCTCGGCTCAATTGCCAATCCTAATGACACACATAAAGAAGCCATTGTCATTTGCGTCACCGACGACAATAGCAATGCCAATAGTGGCAATAAAGGCATCACAAAATATTACGTGAAATGGTACAAAGATATAGCGATGAAAACTGCAACGACAAAGCTGTCGCAAAGTCTTGTGCAAATTGGCACAAAAATGCAGCAATGCCAACAATGGTACATAATGCATTGCAAAGTCTTGCACAAATTTGTAGGGGAAAAAGTCGTCGCCTGAGGCATTGCAAAATCCAGTGTGATATGGCATGGATGAAAAGCGCAGCAAGTATCATCATAAAAGTTATCACTAGTTGCGAAGCAGTTTGAGTGTTTCACTAAATTGCTTTTTATTGATCCGCCGTGTCCTATCAGGGACCTTATTTTGTGACAATCATATACAATATTGCTAATTGCATCACAAAAAGTTTTTTCAATGTCCTGTCGCTTCATTCCAACACTTTATTTGTCATGAATATTATACTACATCATTGATTGTATCACAATAAAGTTGTAACAGGCTGCTATTCTCTGCGTTGCTAAGTGTATCATGGTATGCCTTTTTAGTGATCCATTGATTAATTACAGTACTTTATTTGCGATGGATATACACTGCATCACTAATTATGTTACTAACTAGTTGCAACAGAACTTTCTCGTCGTCACTGTGTGTCACAAAAGGCTTTTTTAGTGATCCGTCACTTCATTGCAAGCACCCTTTTCGCGACCAATTTTATGTAGCATCACTAATTGTGTCGCTAATGTCCTTTTGGTGATCATCCTTATCATGTCAGGTACGTTTGTTTGTGACAACGT
This sequence comes from Dillenia turbinata, assembly GCA_037126225.1. Taxonomy (NCBI): domain Eukaryota; kingdom Viridiplantae; phylum Streptophyta; class Magnoliopsida; order Dilleniales; family Dilleniaceae; genus Dillenia; species Dillenia turbinata. The sequence goes on from JBAMMX010000022.1 coordinate 2,123,310, forward strand.
CCATGTGTGTTGCTATTTGACACTCTATATACATAGCTACACTGGTGTCTTTTCTTGCACCATGAAATCTCGTCCTTCTCTCTCTTATTTATCTCTCCAGTTTCTTTATTTTTTTTTTATAAAGGGTAGTAATTTTTATTGAGTTTTTTTATCAAGTAAAATCCCATCATACTTCATACAAGCACTACAAAAAAAAATGCCCTTTACCAGTGGTTACCTTTACCAGCAATAGGTAAAACTGTTGGTACTGGTCACTCTTTGCCACGGGAAAAATGAAAAAGCCACTAGTAAAGGTATATTATTAGCAGCAGTTGATAAAAATACCGTTTTTTACTAAAAAAATCACTGATAAATATATATCTATGCTAGTGGTTAAAATAAACCACTAATAAAGGTATGGTCTATGCCAGCGATTTCATTTAACTGCAAATATAGTTCCATTCTACACCAACAATTTTTTTATTACCATTAGCAAAGATTCACAATTATTGGCTTTTGAGGGCTAGTATAGCTCTTACCCATGCCAGCGGTTTTAAAACTGCTAGTATATCTCTTTTCATAACTTAGAGACATCACAAATTTCCCTCTCCTTTCCCTCGCAACTCTCTCTCCCTCCTTTCCCTCTCTCTTCTCTTCTCACTGGAATAGGTTCATCACTGTCTCCTGCCAAAAAGGGTAACGAAGTATGATTTTCAACCTCGTCACCGTCACCATCGCCATTAACCCTCCATTCAGTTTCATCTCTCTCTCTCACTCTCTCTCTCTCAGATTAGGGTTTATCTGTGAAGAATGGTTGAGTTGAACACATCATCAACCCTAATTTCATCATCTAATTCGGTGGTGGTTTCATCATCTAATTCCCTTTCTTTCTAGAATCATTCAATTTTATCTTCTTTATTGTTAATGTTTTCTTCAATTATCTTTCAATTGTTCAATTTTAGATACACTGTCTTCTTCACCATCGATCTCAGTTCGTGTCTCGACTTTGTTGTCGTTTAACCACCACCACACCTTCTATTCAGCATGTGTTCACTTCAATTCTACTAGATTTCACCATCGACTTCAGCACCATCATTAGCATCTGTTGTTGTCGTCTTTAGTTTCTTCTTTATCACAGTTTATTTATTTCTAATTTCATCGCTCGAAGTCCCCTGTTTAGTCATCGATTACAAAAAATTGCCATCAATCCACCACCATTCGATTTCATCATCATCCCCATTTGATTTTTACTGCTGTTCAACATTATCACATTTCATTTCTTTATCTTTGCTTTTGATTTTGCTATAACCATCATCATGTTTGAGTACTCTCCTCTTTGTCCACTTTATTCGTCATCGAGTTTAGCATTTTCATCACCATAACCTCAATTTATCAATCTTCACTTGTTTGCTTTAGTCTTTGGCTCCCAATCATGCCATTCTCAGCTGTCGATTGCCACTAGTTGCCACCATCGGAAAAGGAGACATCATCATCTTCATCGAATTAGATTATCACTCTATTTACTATTTCATTCTAATTCTAGTTTCAATGTAGTGACGTGTTTAGTTATGGCTTTTTTTTTTCCAATTTCACTCCAACTAAATTCAATTCAAACTCTTTAATTGTAGTATCTTCTATACGTGTATCTTTAAAATTCAACTATTCTTTTTGGTTATGTACCAGTTCCTTGGTCATTATTATAAGATGGATAAATCATGGATATATTTGGATGCAAAATCAATTCTACAATATTTTAAAGGTGCTATTCAATTTTTAAACTTGTATTTAAGAGTAAATCCCCTGATGGAAAAATTTTGTGTTCCTGTATTAAATGTTTCAACACATACTTATTTTCTAGAGCTACTGTGTTGGATTACATTATATGGAATGGTTTTATGAAAAGTTATGTCAATTGGATTTTTCATGGTGAGGAGAATGTTGGTGCTTTTAGCTCCAATGTCAGATCTACTGTAGATAAACAAATGTTTGGTCATGATATGCATGGTTCGCTACATGATACCTTCATTTCGAATGAAGTACAAGATATGGGGATGAGAATATGGGTCAAGAAAATAAACAAGCTTTTGAAACTAATCAAGGAGAACAATATGTCCAAGGTGATAGTTCACACAAGTTTTTTGAATTGCTTAAAGATGATAAGCAACCAATATACCTAAATTATAGCAGGTACGCTAAACTTTCAACTATGGTACACTTGTTCCATCTTAAATGCTTGAATAGGTAGACAAATAGCTTATTTACCAGTTTATTAAAGTTCTTAAAGGACTTGTTACAGAAGGAAACACTTTGCCGGATACTTTTCATGAGTTCAAGAAAACGATTTTAGCTTTGGATTTGGGGTATGAACAAATTCATACTTGTCCTAATGATTGCATGTTATTTTGGAAAGATAAGGAGAAATATAAGACATAGTCTAAGTTTGGTGCTTCTAGGTGGAAAAAAATAATGGATGATTCAGAAACTAATGATGCAATGCACAACTATAAAGAGAAAGAAAAACCCTGTCAAGATTTTGAGATGGTTTCCTATGGGATCTAGACTTTAACCGCTATTTATATCCTCAAAGACAGCTTCACACATGAGATGGTATCATGAGGGTCATACTGAGGATGGTCTCTTAAGGTATGCGACTGACTCTATTGCTTGGAAGGATTTAGACTCTTGGTTTCCTGAATTTTCTAATGATTCTCGTAATGTTCAGTTGACATTAGATTTTGATTGTTTCAACCCTTTCAAAAACATGAATATTGCTCATAGCATATGGCCTATTATACTTATTCCTCTGAACTTGCCTCCCTAGTTGTGTATGAAATCACATAATTTCATACTTTCTTTGTTTATTCCTGGTCCTAAAAGCCTTGGAGAGAAGGTTAATGTGTACATTCAACCTTTGATGGAAAAATTGAAGGTGTTGTGGCTTATAGGTATTGAAACATTCGATTGCTGCAATAAAATGAGATTTCAATTGCGTGCAGCATTGATGTAGACCATTAATGACTTTCCTACATATGCCAATTTATCAAGATGGAGCACTAAAAGAAAATTTATATGTCCTATTTGTGGCTATAATACATAATCTAGATGGTTAACTAATAGTAAGAAGTATTGTTACATGGGTCATCGCAGGTGGTTAGATATGAATCACAAATTTAGATATGATGGCTAGTATTTCGATGTGACTCAAGAATATAGGTTTGCACCCAAATAACGCTCGAATACAAATATTTTGAGAGAGTTGGAGAGTATTGAACTCTCGATTATTGCAAATGAGTTACAAAAATAGAAAAATCCAACATCTTCTTTGAATTGCTATATTTGGAGCATAATTTAATACAACACAATATTGATATGATGCACACAATGAAAAATTGATATGACATATTTGTAAGCACAATTACGGGTCAAGAGGGTAAGTCCAACGACAATTATAAGTCTCGACTTGATCTTGAGGAGAGGGGAATAAGAAGTGATCATCACCTGTAGCTTGTCCCAGTTCCAATACTAAATATCTTTCTCATGCTTGTTATCAAATGAAATTGAGGGAGAAAGATACTTTCCTAAAGGTGCTAAAAGAGTTAAAACTTCCAGATAAGTATTCTACTAATATATCAAGATGTGTTCATCTCAAACAACATAAGATAATTGGACTAAAAAGTTATGATTGTCATATCTTATTACAAGAGTTCCTTCCAATTACAATAAGAGGATTATTGTAGGATAAAGTTAGAAAAGTTATTATTGATATTTGTAATATTTTTAAAACTCTTTGCTCTAGGGTTCTTGACCCTAAAGATCTTGAACAATTGGAATATTTTGTTTCTTTAACTCTATGTGCTTTGAAAAAAAATTTTCCTCTATCTTTTTTCATCAGTATGATTCATCTTCTTATTCATTTGGCAACAAAAGCTAAAATTGGAGGTCCAGTCATCTATCAATGGATGTATCCCATAGAATGATATGTCTTTGAAACTCCTATATAGATAGTCTATCATAGCTAGTTCCATATTTAAGTACTTATTCTTATTCTGTATTATATTGTTATAGGTTTTTGTTAATTCTTAAGTGTTTTCTATGTAATGAGCTCAACCAAAGGGTTCAATTGCTAAAGGATACATAGCAAATAAATGTTTGATCTTTCATTCATGGTACTTATCAGGAGTTCAGACTAGGTTGAATCATCCCTTATGAAATGATGACAATACTCACCAGTCACATGATAAAGAAGGGGCTTTCTTTGTTACATCAGGATAACCTTTGGGTAAGAAGATACAAAAGGGAATCAATGTCAAAAAATGGAAACGGGCTAAAATGATTTCTCTTAATAATAAATCATTGCAACAAGCACATAGATATATTCTATTTAACTCTGATATGGTGGTACCATTTCGAGAATAAGATTATCTTCTTAACTTAAATCTTTGATATGTATGGCATGGGAATATCTTCTTGCTAATTTTATTTTTAATATTTATTTCCTTTCTTAGGAAACACAAACAAATTGTAATGAGACAAAATCATGGATGACATTTGGCACCTTATATAATTGATAAACTTCATTCACAAACATTTGTTGATTGGTTGAAACATAGGGTATGTATAATAAAATTCGTAATACATAGTATTAGTTTTAATTTAAATTTTTTATTGACAACTATATCAACATTTTAGGTGGATAGTCTATTGGAGGATAATAGTACAGAGGTGACAAGTGACCTCAAATGGCTTTCACGTGAACCAAATGCTAGAGTTAAATAGTACACTGGTTACATGAGCAATGGATTTAAATTTCATATCACAAGCTATGAGAGAACTTAAAAACTCAGAATAGTCGTGTCTAGTGCTAGTACAATGGATAGAAGACCTACTGAAGGAGAGGCTAATCACTATAGAAGACTGAAGCAAATAATTGAATTAGGTTATAGTGGGATGCTAAACTTTATGTTGTTCAGATGTGATTGGGTTGATCCAACAAGAGGGTACAAGAAAGATAAATATGGTTTTTCACTAAGAGGTCAATTAATTCAAACACATGGGAGGATACAGTTTTTATCCAAATCAAAGGTGTTGAGAGTAAAGGTAGATTCAGATACATGGGACTTGCTATCTCTACTTCGAAAACCACATTATCACAATCACAACAAGGCAAAATAGTGGCAGCAGAAGAATTTAAGTAGGATTTTATTTAATTCAAGATTTCAATATTTTCACTCTTTGAAAAACACTTTGGCAATAGTAATTACGAGTGCGTAGACAATTTTCTTATAGAAGCAAGATAAATTTGCGATATAACGGTATTGTGATATATATATGCTATCTTGGTATCACAATTTTTGTAGTTATATTTTCCTCAAAATGTAACACTCATCAACCTTTTTTTTTTCCTATTATTAGGTTCCATCTACTCATAGTGCACACCAATCACAAGAAGACTCCTTTAATTCTAACGAAGGTAGGAACTACATGTGTTTCTTGCTCAACATTAGTCAAAATAGCTCATTAGAGATTTTATGCTTTGATTTTCTTGAATTTTGTTTCTTATGTATTCTTATGGATAGTGTGCTACCTTATTTCTACTGTTAGTAGGAGTGATTTTTACTTCGGGTGCTACTGAAAATATATCCTCTTTCTCTGTTAGTGTAGTTGAGTTTGTATTAAGACATTTGTTTCTTTCTTTTCATAAGGTATTATATTTGTCTAATTAAGCTACTCCATTATGAAAGGATTGCCAATGTAAAAGCATATTCTATTTGATCATTAATGGAAATGCCTATTATCTTATTTCATAACAAGCCATCTATCTGAAGACGAAAGAGAAAGATTTGTGGCATTTTGTCTCTTACTTGATATTTTTGGCTTCCATACCATATCAATGCAACAATGGTAAATAGTCTGACCTATGCCAGCAGTCACCTAGCCGTTGGCATAGGTCAAGATCTATATCAACAGCCAGGTGACCGATGGCATAGGTCAGGAGGTATGCTAGCGGCCAGCGACCATTGGCATAGGTAGGGATCTATGTCGGTGGTCAACTGACCCTGCCAGCGGCCCGCGACCACTAGCATAGGTAGGGATCTATGTCGGCGGTCAATTGACCCTAGGCATAGGTCTGGATCTATACCAATGATCGCTTTGTCGTTGGCATAGGTCAAGATCTTTACTAGTGGTCACTTGCTCGCTGGAATAGATCTTTACCAGCGTGAGCCTAGCTAATGAAAATATTGACTGCTAGAGAAGACCTAAAACCCTTTGACAATGATTTTTGGGGTCTTTACTAGTGGTTTTTAACTGCTAGTAAAGGTCTTTTTTTCCAGTGAAGGGAGAGTTTTGGTTTACATAGAAGGTGATAAACCATGTTTTTTAAAGTTATTGTATATTAAATACTTGTAATTATAGTTATTTCCACTCAATGCTAATATTTTCTTCTTATTTATGATTTGCAGGTGTTTGGTTTTGAGATTAATGTGATTTTCAAATTAGGTTTTTTTTGTTTGAAACTAAACTAAAGTAAGTTTGCATTAATGTTAGGTTAGAGTTGAATTGGCTATTGATGTACAAAATCCACTCACCATCGGACGGCTACTTTTAGTTAAATTTATGTTACAAAATTCTATTGACAAAATATGTTCTAAAAATGAGTAAAACCAGGTTCGAGTTATGAAAGATTAACTTGGTAGTAAAACAAATCTGATAATATTTAATGTTAATGAACTAAATCACAAACAATAACAAGTTGACTCACATGTGAATTAAGTCAATTTGCTAAGTGAAATTAACTTCCTGAGTGAAATAGTAAGGTTAGACAAGTTGACTCACACAAAGGAATAATCTACCCTTTAAGACGATAATCTAAATTTTAGATTCTAACTGTGAAAAGTATGAATGTCTAATAGTAAAAAATTAGACTAATTCAACCTATACTAATTTTAAATCGACCTGTACCTCTTAAAATTAGAAAATCAGAGCTGTTATATAACTTCAAGTCGAACTGATGAAATCATAAGTCGACTTATCACAACTACACTTAGAAATATTTATGGAAAGCTGAAATTTAAATTGACTTATTAAGATACTAAGTCGACCAAATATAAGAGTTAGTTGACCTGAATACAATTGACTTAGGAAAATTTAAAAGAAAACTAAAGCATATGTCGACCTAGATATAAGACAAGTCGACTTGTCAAATTTTAAATTCCTCGAAAACAAAAGAAACAGTAAGGCACAAGTCGACTTAGGCATAAAAGAAGTCGACCTATATATATATGATAGCAATATTTTTATACACTCGAATTATATCTTTTTTAGCATTTATTTATATGTTTTAGAATTGATTTAAATCATATTTTATGATTTTATATTGATTTATTTTCTTGGACAATGATTTAGGAAAAATGGAGCAAACTTGCTATTTTCGGACTAGACAGATAACATTCAGTTTTTTGCCCATAACTTTTTGTACCGATGTCCGATTGAGGTAATTTTTATGGCTTGGAAAGAAGACTTCGAACCCTACAACACTTAAGAAGACCTCAGAGGCTGGGTCAAACCAGAAGATACCCAGAATTTTAGTCAAAGTTACTGCACTGTTGGAAAATGAAAACTGAGAATCAAAATGGAAACATGGTACTAAAATTTCAGATTTGCATTACTGATAATTTCAGAAATTATCCAAATTGAAGAAAAAAAAATTTTCAAGTATTTGAAAAGTTAAAGATCATCGTCAACCTGCAAAGAAAGTTCTCAATTCAAATTCACAATCCAAACTTCCAAAATAATCCAAGTTACTAAATTTTTCCTAGGGTTTTCACTCATATATATATGTGACAATAGGGTAGCTCCTTATGCACAAATTTTTCTTTTATTTTTCTCATTCTTCCACCACTTTACAAACCTTTATAGCCCCCTCCATCCCAAGAGATTTCGACCTCCATGCTCGTGCAAATAAGGGTTGTAATGTTTTCTTTTACTTTCTTATTTTTCTTTTCAATGTCTAGTTAATTTCATTTTTTGATTAATACATGGCTTGATTTGATTCTTTCCCTTAAGTTTTATTGGCATGATTATTATTTTGATGAGATTTTATTATTGTTCTTAATGTTTCAAACGTTTTTGGGCCCGACGTTTTGATGATTTGAGATTGAGTACATGCATGACCAATATAATTGCACAAGATTAGTCCAAATAATAAAATCCATATGAAATTATGAGCATGACCATTGGCTTAATTTCATGTGTGGGGATTAAGGGAAACCTTAATTTACAGATTTTCACAAAACTTAATGCGGTTTGATTTAATCGACATTGCATGATCATTGGGTTTTGGTTAGACAAATTAGGGATTCATTGTATGACCATTGGGTGAATCTAATTTACGAAAATCTGTCATTATCAATAATAAATCATTAGCCAATGAATTTAGGGATTGAAGAGATTTGATCATGTAAAAAGATAAAAATAAATGAAATCGATGTCCTAGAGTTTTTATCATATTGGAGTTTCGTATTTTAGATTTTGTTTTTATTAGTTTCTAAAATTTTCATCATTTGATTTGATTTTTTCAACTTAGATTATGGTTATTCATACTTGATAGTATAAAATATCCTTGTGAGATCGACACTTGTTCTACACTATACACAACACTCGACTAGGGTATATTTACTCGAAATCGTGATATATTTAAATCGCATAACAAATTTTTGGTACCGTTACCGGGGATATCTTATATATCAATCAGAATAACTTTGTTTAAGATTGGACTTTGATATTTCTTGTTTATATTCGGGTTTAAGTTGCACGGTTTCTATTTTAGATTTTGGTTTTGGAATTTTGACAAAATTTTTGGGAAATTTTCAGATTCTGGGTAAATAGTTTGATTTAGGGTGAATTGACCAGTTGTTTCAAAGCATTTTGGGTCACTGAGCAAAGCGAATTGTTTAACTATGAGCACCACGGTAAATAGTATACCTGATTGGTTAGTCTTGCAAAGATTTTATTCAGATCTTTTACAATCTATTAAGATTACCATTGATGCTGTGGCAGGGGGTGCATTCATGAGCAAGTCATATAATGAGGCAAGTGCATTGTTAGATGATATGACTTCGAATCAATATGACTGGTCTAATGAACATAAATACCCTAGACGGAGAGTTGGTGTGCATGAAGTTGATACTTTTACCATGTTGAATGCGAAAATCGATTCTTTAATTAATTGTACGAAAACTAATCAACTTAATATTGTGAGTAACCAGGTCTTGTATTGTGATTCTTGCGATGAATCTACTCACGTGCTATCTGAGTGTCCATAGGTACAACAAGTGAATTATGTTTCTAACTATGGCAGGCCTCAAAATAACACCTACTCAAATACATACAATCCTGGGTGGAGAAACCACCATAATTTTTCATGGAGTTAGGGAGCAACGCAAAAACCAACCAATCCACCAGGGTTCAACATAATTCCGCAGCCAGTGCAAAGGGAAAATAAGCAATTTAATGGCAATCGAACGTTTGGTAGTTGTGACAAATGAAAGAATTGAGAGTTTTGCAGCAACGACCAATGAAAGATTCGAACGCTTAGAAGCAGCGACTAATGAAAGGTTTGGGAGGCTTGAAAATAAAATTGATCAATTAGCTAACGCCTTTCATTCTCGTGTGCCAGGTCGACTACCAAGTGATACTGATAAAAATCCAAGAGTGCAGGTAAATAAAATTTTGTTGAACAATGAAAAGGAATTGAAGCAGTTCTCGGATCCATCCCAAGAAAAAGAGGAAAAACAAGAAGTCAAGGAAGAAATCCATCAGCCTACCGATAAGAAGGTTAAAGCATCAGATTCTAAACAAGGAAGTACTTTATATTTGAGTCAATATAAACTCCCTCTTCCTTTTCCTGGACATCTTTTACAAGCAAAAATAGAATTTGAAAAATTTTTAAAAATTTTTAAGAAACTGCATGTTAACATTCCCCTTTTGAATATCATCAGACAAGTACTAGGTTATTGGGGATTTCTCAAGGATATGATTAAAAAAAAGAAGAGGTTGGATGAAGTTCTGAAAGTCAAGTTAAAGGAGGAATGCTTAGCAATCTTGCAAAGGAAGCCACCACCGAAACTTTCTGATCCAGAGAGATTTTCTATCCCTTTCACAATTGGTTCTTTTGATTTTTCTGATATTTTGTGTGATTTGGGTGCCAGTGTTAATATCATATCATATTCTGCATTCTTAAAATTAGAATTAAAGGATTATCAACCTACCAATATTTATTTGCAATTAGCTAATAAGAGTATAATACATCCAAGAGGCATTATAGAGGACATTTTGGTTAAAATTGATAAATTCATTTTTCCTATTAATTTTTTCATTTTGGATATGGATGATACAGAGAGCACTTCATTGATTTTAGGTCGACCTTTCTAAAACACTGCACTTACTTTAATTGATGTTTCTACTGGAAAATTGATTCTGAGAATGTATGACGAAAAATTGAGTTTAATGTTTTTCGTTGCATGAAAAAATTTTCTAAATAAGAGGTTTCTAGGATTGAATGCATTAAAAAGGTTTCTGAACATGATGTTAATATCTCTCATTCAAGTGATTCTATTGAAAATTATATTGTCAGTTCGTCGCAAGTCAAACATGATTTTCTCGACAATGAATATGTTGATGCATGTGCTGCTTTGGGTGTGAATTTAAATGAATTTAATTCAAAAGGTGGGTCTCATGCAGGTAAGAAAAAGAAGTTTCAATTCAATAAGTTTGAGGAAGAACAAGAGATATCTGAGAATGTTCAAAATGACAAGGGAAGAACAAAAGCATAACAAGATACAATGAATGGTCACAATGTGAAGATCTATAAGTTGGGTTGAAATAAGGAAATAATGTCTAGTTAAAGACAATAAAGAAAGACGCTTATTGGGAGACAACCCAATATTTTTTATGATTTTCTTTTTATTTGTTTTTATTGATTTACTTTAAATTTGAGTTTTTTATGACATTTTATAGGTGAATAAGCAACTCTTTGCACGAGAGGCAAAAAGTTGAAAATAAGGCTACATTTCAGTGGAGTCCTCTGTTCTCTTTATTTTTATTTTATTTATTTTTCATATTGAGGACAATGCTTAACTTAAGTACAGGGGAATATGCATACATAGGCTGCTAATTTTTTATATATGGAAATTTGAGTGCTGAATTTCTGTTTCGTTCTCAAAAATTTTTTTGCTAAATTCTTTCATGCCAATGATAATTTTTCTTGAGTTTTCTAATCCTTGCATGTTATTTGTGTTGAATTGGGTTGCATGAAGGATGATTAATATTAGTAGTTATTTGGTATATGATTAGCTATTCATCTTCTTATAGTTGATTTGAAAGACAGACAATGCAAGATTTGACACAAACTTACCTTAGTGAGGATTTGAACCTTAAAGAGCAATTTCTTGCTCTCATTCTTTTTCTTGTTGAGCGTATATCACACATGAATTGATCATTCTAAAACTTGCTCTGTTATGCATTTTGAGACTACATTCTTGATTTTCATATACCAAAATGATTAAGGTATCTAGGTTTACACAAATTTAGCTTTCGAAAAATACCATCCCTATCATATTATCCCTTAGTTAATCCATTTGAGTCTAAACCTTTTTCTTTCTTTAATGACCTACATAATCTACCCCATGACCCTCATTCTTTCTAACCCTAGAGTTTGAACCCCAATTCACTAAAGTACTTATAGTTGATAGCATGACATTCTAGTTTTTGTGGCTGAATTTTTTTTTTTTTTATGTTATCAAGTCGATGTACTAAAAAAAAAAAGACCAGCCCAAAAAAAAGAAGAAAAAAAATTTTCTCATTGAAAAAAAAAAGAGAAAAAATAAAAAATAAAGAAAAAAATAGGACATTTTTCTTTCTTGACGTTGTTCACTCTTATAGTGAAAGTTCATAACATTGTTCTTTGCTGTGAATAAGTGATGTTTCACATTATATATTCATAGTTAGAGTCAGTATTCTCTTGCCTTGATGTAAAGGATGCCATGTTTTGATACTTAAATATTTTTAGTGAATTATTTTAACCTTATATTTTTTCCATTATCTTATCCTTTATCCTAACCCTGTTATAACCAAATAAAAGACCTTTTGATTGGTGTTTGGATTTCATATTTAAGGGTGGAGATTTGATATATGAGCAAATTTATGATAAAATGATCGCATCGTTTTGATTTGAATGATGCACATACCCTTACATACATTGAGTGATTTGAATAGTTGAATAGTATCTTTCTTCATTCTATTGAGCGAACTAACTGTGAGGGTATTTGAATCTTGCATTATTCTTGATTTTGAGGAGACTATAGGAGGTGTAATGCTTTTCTAATATTAAATGCTGCGAAGTATTGATTGTCTTGATTGTAATTCCAGTTTGAGCATATTGTACGCATGGTTAGGGACTTGAAAAAAATTGAATTAATTTTGGAAGATAATTATTTTTGCTTGAGGACAAGCAAACATTCAAGTGCAGGGATATTTGATAGCAATATTTTTATACACTTGAATTATATCTTTTTAGTATTTATTTATGTGTTTTAGAATTGATTTGAATCATATTTTATGATTTTATATTGATTTATTTTCGTGGTCAATGATTTAGGAAAAATGGAGTAAACTTGCTATTTTCGGACTGGACAGACAATATTCTGTATTTTGACCATAACATTTTGTTTCGATGTCCGATTGAGGTAAATTTTATGGCCTTGGAAAGAAGACTTCGAGCCCTACAACTCTTATGAAGACCTTAGAGGCTGGGTCAAAACAGAAGATATCCAAAAATTTAGTCAAAGTTACTATAGTGCTGAAAAATGGAAACTGGGAATCAAAATGGAAACATGGTACTAAAATTTTGGATTTGCATTGCTGATAATTTCAGAAATTATCCAAATTGAAGAAAAGAGAATTTTCAAGTATTTGAAAAGTTAAAGATCATCATCAACCAGCAATAAAGTTTTTAATTCAAATTCAAAGTCTAAACTTCCAAAATAGTCCAAGTTACTAAATTTTTCCTAAGGTTTTCACTCCTATATATAGTGGCAATCAGGCAGCTCCTTATGCATGAATTCTGTTTTTATTTTTCTCATTCTTCCACCACTTTACAAACCCTTGTAGCCTCCTCTGTCCCAATAGACTTTGACCTCCATGTTCGTGCAAATAAGAGTTGTAATATTCTCTTTTACTTTCTTATTTTTTTTCAATGTCTAGTTAATTTTATTTTTCCTAAGACTTGATGGATTTTATTTTTTGATTAATACATAGCTTGATTTGATTATTTCCCTTAAGTTTTATTAGCATGATTATTATTTTGATAAGATTTTATTATTGTTCTTAATGTTTCAAACGTTTTTGGACCCGATGTTTTGATAATTTTAGATTGAGTGCATGCATGGCCAATATAATTGTACAAGATTAGTCCAAATAATAAAATCCATATGAAATTATGATCATGACCATTGGATTAATTTCTTGTGTGGGGATTAAGGGAAACCTTAATTTACAGATTTTCACAAAACTTGATACGGTTTGATTTAATTGAAATTGCATGACCATTGAGTTTTGGTTAGACAAATTAGGGATTCATTGTATGACCATTCGGTGAATTTAATTTAGGAAAATCTGTCATCATCAATAATAAATCATTAGCCAATGAACTTAGGGATTGAAGAGATTTGACTATGTAAAAAAATAAAAATAAATGAAATCGATATCCTAGGGTTTTTATCATATTGGAGTTTCATATTTTAGATTTTGTTTTTATTAGTTTCTAAAATTTTCATCACTTGATATGATTTGTTCAACTTAGATTAGGGTTATTCGTACTTGGTAGTATAAAATATCCTTGTCGGATCGACACTTGTTCTACACTATACACAACACTCGACTAGGGTGTACTTGCCCGAAATCGTGATATACCTAAATGGTATAACAATATACATAACAGTAAAAGTTTAAATGTTATTAAGTATAAGTCGAATTGACAAATGCACAAGTTGACCTGCTCAAGCTTAGACTTTATAGAACACCTGCACAGTTAACCTAAAGTAAATTCAATCTAATTTACATGAGTAGCAAAACAAAAATATTTAAGTGAAATAAAGCAAAAGTCAATCTGGCATATATATAAGTTAATCTACATTAGGATGGACTTTACAAAATACAAAGCATAAGTTAACTTGAAGGAAGAAAGATTCGACTCGATGTGAGTAAAGGTTAGTACCTGTAGAAAACCTATTGAATATTGAATGACTCTGAAATACCTTCAACTGCTACATTTACTACATTTATTGAACCTCAATGTCTCTTTTATCCTCACTATTATAAACACAACACTTCATTGAATGCAAAGAAAGGAGAAGAGACATAAAAGTGAATATAGATTGAGTTTATTGTGTTGTAATTTACTTTCTAGGCTTTAATGATCTATCTAAAATTAAAACTTCATTATTGTGCATTTGTTTCACTTGTAAATCATTGTAAAAGACTAGAAGAAAGGGTTTTTTTTTTTTTTTTTGTCTAGGCATTAAGTGTTTGAGTGGGATAGGGAGATAAACTAGTGCCTGTACAAAGTTAGTGGGTAATGTTTAAGAAAAATACTCACTATAACACAAATGTCATATAGGGATAGAAAAAGCCATTTGCAAAACCCACTAAAATATCGGCAAAACCTTCTCCAATGGATAGGCCTTCAATTAGCTATACATGAGTTGGGATAGTTTTATCTCGATAGTTTTGGTTGCCGTTGGAGTATGTCCTGAGTTTATACTGACGATTAGGAAAGCATTGATAAAAGTTACTGGCTTTTATCATCAATTGTCATATGTGTTAGGAAAAGTTATTGTCTTTATCATCGGTTCACAAGTGTTAGAAAAATTTACTACCTTTTATCGTCGGTTTAAAAAATGTTGGTAAAAGTTATTGCCTTTTATGGTTGGTTACCACATGTGTTAGGACGGCTACCACGTGTTAGGAAATGCCATTACCTTTTATCGTCAGTTGTCACGTGCTGGGAAAAGTTACTGTCTTTTATGTTTGGTTATTACAAGTGTTAAGAAAAGTTACTACCTTTATTCATCGACAAAGCATTAGTAAAAGTTATAGTCTTTTATCGTCAATTATCATATGTATTAATAAATATTACTACCTTTTATTGTCGGTCACAACACGTGTTAAGAAATGTTACTACCTAGTTACTACGTATGTTAGGAAATGTTACATCTGGTTACTACTTTTTATTATTGGTTACTACATATTAGGAAATGTCGATATCGGCTACTACATATGTTAGGAAATATTATTACCTAGTTACTATATGTGTTAGGAAATATTATTACCTAATTACTACATGTTTGTTACTGTCTTTTATCATCGGTTACTGCAACTATTAAAAAATACTACTGCTATTTATCGTCGGTCACAATATATGTGAGAAAAAGTTACTGTCTTTTATCGTCGATTACCACAAGTAGGTAAAAGTTACTAACGGTCCACCGCGCTTGCGCACACGGTCTACCGTGAGCCCTCGCGGTCTACCATTCACCATAATAATGCATGGTCGTTTGTTTATTATAATGCAAGTTCACCATCAACGTACCATTCACTATCATTATATCAACAAATGTTACATTACAACCCAAAGATAAGGATTGTTACAATATAAGATATTCATTATAATTTTTATAATGATAAAGGAAAAAATACATGCAAATATTAATACATTAGCAGACAAAGTAACAACCTTTTTTTTTTTTTAAATCAACACACTGCATCTAGGATATAATAAACAAATAAAATTATTCTTCCCGTGACTCAAAAACACAAAGGATACCATAGGGGAAGTATGTGCTTTATAGCCAAATCATGACAGGAAAAGTGTAATTTACTCTATTTTTATTTTTAAACTTGGGATAACATCTTGGATGGTTGGAATTCTTCAGACCGAACTTGTTTTTGAGATGGTTGTGATTCTTCATGGTCAGTTACAATGCTCATCTGTCGTGTCCCATATTTGTAACTGAAAAAAATTAAAATCTAACAAATGTCCATTTCCAATACAACAGAGTGATTTTTTTATTAAAAAAAAAATGCGATTATCTTTTGATAAAACTTTACAAACTCGTTGTTCATATTGTAGATTTGTTGGTATCTGAATATATGTGTGAGACCTTGATTGAGAGTTTTGGATAGGTCTGGAGGCTGAAAATATACTTGGCAAAGAATAAAAGATTTTGATTTTTGGTTGAAAATATATTTGATTGAGTGAGAGTTTTCTATGAATTATGAATTATGGATTATGGATTATAAGAGGAATGAGACTATATGTTTGGTTGAGTTAAAACTTTCGAAAGATTTTGAGAACTTTGAGGGGAGGAGTGCTTTCGAGGGAATAAGAGATTTGATGATTTTAAGGGGATGATTTAAAATATATTTGATTTTATCATTTGATCGCTTTATTTTCACAAATAAATTTTCAAAAGTCGCCCTTTTTTTAAAAAATTTTCTTCCACCTTTTTTTTTACAATTTTACTTTTACCAGCTAAAAACTCACCACTTTTACATTTTATGTCACGAAAGCAATCCAAAATTTGTTCATTTTTAGCACGTTGTCAATTCCAAATTGGATAAATTACATTTCATCCAACAGTTGGGGCAAACTCTGAAATAGACATGTCACACTATAATTGATCCAACCGCTGGGGGATAATTACTTGAGCATCATTTCAATTAAAATTATATAATATTGATAATTAGTAATATTGAGTGATATAATGTTATTATATACCATTACATTTCTAATGTGTAAATTGTTGTAACAATTGGTTATAATATCTAATTGGTTAATGAATTATCATATCGTAACACTACATATGTAATATCCAATTGATCAATGAATTGTCATATTGTAACATTATGTAACATAGTATTATTACATTTAAATAACTTCCTCCACACATCAGAGAACTACAATGTCACTTGATCTAACAATGAATTACAATGTAACACTACATGTAACATTGTTTAAATTACTAATATTGATAATTAATTACATAATGTAACAGATGTCATTATGTACCATTACATTTCTAATGTGTAAATTGTCATAATCTTATATTGTAACATTATATCATGTAACAATTAGTCATAACGTCTAATTGATCAATAAATTATCATAATGTCATATTATAACACTACATTATGAATTAATTGGTCATAATGTCTAATTGGTCAATATATTATCATAATTTCATATTATAATACTATATTATGTAATATAATGTCATTATATTTAAATAATTTCCTCCACTCGTCTAATACAAGAGAACTATAATGCCACTTGATCTAATGCTGAATTACAATGCCATTTGAACTTATTCCAAATTAGTCCAACGCCTGACATTACATAATATAATTTAGTATTACATATAGCAATGTAACATTACAAATAGAAATGTAACATTGACATTAGAAAATCAATGATGTATTTGTATGCCATGAAAGCAATTCCAATATATAATAATATTTCTGCACTTTATCACAATTTTATTACTCGGTATCGTAACTCCAATATATAATTACACATTATTTAAATTATTAATATTGATAATTACGTTATATTATATAATTAATTACATTTTTAAAGTGTAAATTTTTAATTTTTTGTAATAGTCAAATTAATCATAATATCAAATTAGTCAATGAATTTTTATAATATCATATTGTAACACTATATTGTATAAATCACCAAATTACGTAAAATTACTAATTTTATGTAATTAATAATATTATATAAAATTATATAATTTTGCACCTGTTTGAGCGGTCACTCGCCCAGGCGCACGCGGTAGACCGCACACAGATGGGCAGTCACCCGCGTGTGCACGGGCAGTCAACCGCGCACAACATGCGTAGTCACTCGCACAAGTACGCACAGTAGACCGCACGCAACATGCGCGGTCGCCCCCACAGGTGCTTGGTAAACCGCGTGCAGCATGCACGGTCGCCATGCAGGCACGTGATAGACTGCCAGTTACCACTAACTTACCACTCACTTACAACGGATTTACCACCAGTCACCACTAAATATTTTAAATATATAATATTTTATTTTAAATCCTAAACTTATAAGTACAAATATTTAATGTAAATTTTATATAAATAATTTAATATTTAATTTAAGATTTTATAAATATTTTAATTTTAATTTAATATTATAAATAGTCAACTATTTGTAAAAAGGCAAAGCAAAAATTTTAAAATAAATTTTTGATAATTTTTTTTGGCAAAAAAATAAAAGAAAATGTAAAAAATGGAAAATCATATAACCTACTTTACTGATGATAGTAGGATCAATTTTCAATAAAAAATGACAAAATCATAAAATTAATATTATCAAAAAATTTGAATAAATTAAATTAAAAGTAAAATAACACATCAGGGTAGTACCCGTCTCTCTCCCGTGAATATCAATAATGGTTGTCCCAACTTTCGAAACTCTACTTCCTTAGTGAAATAGTCAACAACGGCTTGGTGAAAACTCAACCAGTCCATTCCTAAGATGGCATCAAAATCAGATATGTCGAGAGACATAAGATCTACCTCTAACATCACCTCCCCAATCCATATTTCACAGCCCCGGTAAACAGAATTTCGAACCAACTGCTCACCCAATGGTGTGATAACCAATATCACCTCGGTCAATAGGGAGAGTTGTCTATCAAGGTGCTGAGCAAACTGGGTGCTCACATATAAAAAATTTGACCCGATGTCTATCAAAACTCGAGCGTCAACTCCGAAGATTTTCATAGTACCTAATGGCGAATATAAATAAAAGAGGATTATCAACCTTTATTTACTCAGGAAGTCAACATGAAATCATATATATACATATATATCAAAAGGATTGAGACTTCTAGCGTCCTAGCTGTCAAGAATTACATGAGATGAAATCTATACAGGAGAGTCTATTGGATAGTTACCTATAATCACTTCGGGATTGGCTTAGGCTTCCTCGTGCGTCATTGCAAAGACGTGAGCCTGAGTCTTCGGCTACTGTCGCTGAGGAACAGGTAAGGTGTTGCTTCTGACCACAGTCCGTGGAGTAGTAGGAACTGATGAGGTTGGTGCTCTCGGCTGACTCTCCTGTGGTCCACTTGGGCGGCTCTGACTTCACTGCCCCCCGAATCCAAATCTGGGCAAGTGCTACAAATATGTCCCGGTTTCCCACACTGGTAGCATCTCACAGGTTCTTTATAGAATCCTGAATGAGTCTTGCCACAATTGCGGCATAAGGGCCTCCTCGGCCCAGCAAACTGACTCACTGATCCGGCACTAGGGGCGGGGGGTCTATAACTCTGAGGGCGTGGCCCCTCGGGAAAACCAGCTGACCCTGTAGATGAAGGGCCTCTCTTAGGACCCTGACTCTGACCCTTCTTTAAAATCTGACCAGACTGAAATCCAAGCCTCTTCCTCTTCTGGTCTCAGCTCTCCCTCTGCCTACTCTCAACCTGTACTATCTCCTCAGTATGGTAGGCCGACTCCAAAACCTCCTTGAAGGAGTGGTTCTTCGTCACTGACATGTATTTCTTGATATTTATGTTGAGTCCGTCCTCAAACTTGAACCGTAACTGTCTTTGTGTGGCCAGGTTAGGAACAAAGGCAGCTAATCTCCTCAACTCTACCTCAAACTCGGACACCGATCTTGCCCCCTGGCGAAGATGAAGAAACTCCGCCCACTTCTGATCCTGTTGGTACTCTGTAAAGTACCTCTCGTCAAACTCTCACACAAAGTCTCCATAACCTGGGGGCTCTTTAGAGTCATCAACCATGGTCTCCCACTAGGCAAGAGCATCATAATCAAGTAATCGCACTATCACCCTCAATTTCAACTCGTCTTCTAGCCCTAGATCCGTCAGAATCCGGTGGGTCTGGTTGACCCAATGCTTTGCTGTCGTAGTATCACTGGATCCGTTGAAATCGGTACAACCCAACTGGGTCAACTCGTGGATGTAGCAGAGTGCCAGAATCGTGTTGTCGCTTGGGACAGGCACTAAAGAAATAGGGGCAGTCGGGGCAAGTGTCGTTGCAGCTGGAGTAGGAATTGTCATAAATGGTGGTGGGGGCTGTATCCGTACATTATAGGTGCTCCACCACTTATGCCACTATCTCAAGGCATCTAACGGAGGTGTCGGAATTTCAGCCATCGGAACCGACTGAGGTGGTACTGGAGGGGGTGCATGTAAAGATGACACGAACTCTGGAGCCGCATGTGTAACTCTACGAGTTCGCCTCGTGCGGCGTCTAGAAGATATGGTTCTGAATGAAAGAACCTCTATCAGATATAAATAAGGAATTTGGGCTAGATATGGAGTATCTAACCCCCTAAATGGAATGAACTCATTTGTCTAAAATTATCTTTAGGGATTTTATGACTGTAAAGAAACTTTTAAATTTATTTCAAAATATTGAGAACTTTGAAAACAATACTTGGAAAATTTTGAAATCTTTTATAAAACTCAATACTCAACCAACGTGGCTCTAAAACAAAGAAAACTATCACGCCCCGATCCACGATCCAGAAGCTATGAACAATCACCCGTTACCTTAGATATTGGCCCAACTACACCACGTATCCCAAGACAATGCAAAGCTAATCATAAAACAGTCATATATATTTCAAAATCATTTTCCCAAGTCATTTTTCAACTCAAAGTAATAAATATAAAGTTCTCATCTATATGCAAAGTACTTAGTCAGTACAAATATGAATTTCAACTGAGAGTTCCATTACTACATATAATCAATTCTTATGATCAATCTAATAACCTCATAATACAGTAGAAGATAATTACCATAAGCGGTCTGTGATTCTATGTACGTCAAAATACGTCAACGTGTCTCCCTAATGACTAACTCTGTAGAGATTTAAAATATTGAGGGGTGAGTATAATTAAATACTCAGTAAGTGAGAAATCTGTGACATGTAAATAATAAGTGAGGTGAAGATGGAGTTTCAAAGTCATATATATATATATATATATATATATGTATGTATATCCATGCACGGCATATTATCAAAATCATAGCAATTTCAACACAGTTTATCATCCAATAAAACATATGCATCCAAAATTCTCATGTCATAAATCGTAGGGTCATGCCAAATCATATTCTCAGCAAAGGTCTACCTCGACCAATAATGAGCCACCAAGGAATTTTTGTATGTAAACAAAAAACCCCAAAACCTTGGCATTGGCATCAGGCCTCCCCAAGTGCTAGACTGAAACATCATTCAGTCCTCCCCTTTCGGTTCAACTTGGCTAGTCCAAAATCTAGTATCATATACACGCCACCCAACCATGTGGAGTGTTTGCATCTCGTGACATCGCAAATGTGCGACAATCTATATAACGAGATAGGTCTGCTATAGTATACGAGGCGAATCTACGCAGGACGACGCCTATCATATCATAGTATCATGGCTATAAGTACTATCCCCAATCTACGATCAAGGGAATTCAGGTACTAATGCCCGAGTACCTAATCTCGCATCAAAATCATTAATAAACCTACCGTGCCATACATGTGGAGAAAAATCACGAAATTCCGATATAGTATATTATAGCATACCTCATCAAAGTATATTTTATGATTTAAAACATGACACATATTTTTCATCAAAATTCATGAATGCATATTTTAAAATTTTGGGATATTTCATTTATCATAAAGTATGTTACCAGTCATTTAACAAGACCATTTTACAATCATTTCACAAATCATGCTTTGAAAACGATAAAACATGGTTTTGCTTATTAATTACATGATAACAGTAAGATCCACTCACCTTGACAAGGGGGGATACGACACTTCTCCTAAATCTCCTTGTTTCTCAAACGAGTTACCCTTCGTACAACTGTGTCTCTACGCCTAAGTCAATAATAAGCATAATTCATTAATTTAATCATTTTGACAACAACGCATTGTCGGACTATGAAATATATACATATACATATATGTATACATTTTTATGTATACTCTATGTGTCTCCATGGACGTTCCCTCGTTAGGGCTTAATTCTCATCATAAATATACTAGTCTTGATTTACTACTTAAATATAACACAAAACCAGGTCACTTATATGTTTATAGTAAACTCCTAAATTCTACTCAGCAAAATAAATCTCAAATTTCACAATTTTTCTTTCATATAGGTTTAGTAAATTCATGATAACTTTGTCTATTTAAATCGGATTCGAATAATTCAAATTGCTTATTAAAACTAAGACAAATATCTACATTTTTTGTGTTCAACTCATCTCCAAATTCCCATTGCATGAATTTTTAAAAATCTATCTTTAATACAATTCGTACTTATATAACTAAATTTATGCAGTTTTGGTAGAAAATTCATATCTCAATATATACATCTTCGATTTATATGATTCCAAGTTCCTCTTAGAGACAGCCCTACAACTTTCATGTTTAGCATTTCCTTTAATTCTAAGTGAAAAATTTTATAAAATTTCATTTCGGTCTCAGTTCCAGTTCTAAATTATGCTCTCACAGTTTTAGTAAAAACACCATAACATCCAGCATACTAATCCTATTCAAGTGAATTTTATCTCATTTTAAAGATAAGACAGAGAACTAAAATTTTTATATTTAGAGTTTTCCCTAATTTTGTCCAAAAGTTATCTAAATATTTAAATACAATTTCTGGTCATGCATAGGACCGTGAATAGAATATCGATTTTTAATGTTTCTTCCAAAAATTATCATAATTTCATTTCTTAATGAAAAATTTTGCACTATAGCTCATTTTAAAACTTAGGGAGTCTAGTTTTACCAAAAAGAAACTAGTCTAAATTTAAATCATCACAAAATAAGATATTATAGAATTACTACAGCTTGCTAACCATGCTAGCTTACTTGAACAAACCTACTTCATAGAACCAATTTAATCCAATGTATACTCAAAGAAGAATGTATTACCTCTTTAATAAGATCTTGACATCCAAATATTCATCATAAATACTATCCTTTAGCACTTGATCACCACATCTTGCAAACACATATACATTAATAATAAAAAAAAACCTCTACATCATACTAATACTATCTAAACAATTAAAATCCTATCAACCAAAGATTTTCTTTACCTCTTCAAAACCTCAAGTGCTTGGATGAACACAAGAAATTCTCACTTTATACACTAGAACTCACAGCCAAGAGGGTAAATGTTGAGAAGAAAATGAGGTCCAATGCTTGAAACAACTCAGTTAAGCAAACCTAGCAAAAATTTTGACCATTAATCCATTTCCATGCAAGATCTCTACTCTACGCTTGTCCTAAGTCTTTCTCCCATGCAAGATTTCTTACAAGCTACCTTCATGCACCTCCTTCATGCCAAATTCATTCATAATGAATTTAAGTACAAAGAAAGGGGTTTTTGACCAACTAATAAGAATTCATGCAAAGATTTTTCAACCAATGAGGTTTCTCCATGGTGGAATGAGCTTAGTTAGCCACTATGTGTACTCTTAGCCAATGGTTGATCTCCAATTGTCATTCAATGGTTGGCTTTGCAACTTAGTCTCCCAAGTTCTCATATTTGTACTTTTAGTCCCTAAACTTTCCAAAAATCATAAATTTGACCCTATACGATTTTTTTTTCAAATTTTCAAATTCACTTCTTAATACTTATACTTAAGTGTTTTAGCTTTTGTTAGTCATTTTCAGTGATTTTAGGGTTTACTAGTATTTTTTGAAAAAATTTTTGGCTTACCGATAAAATTTTTTTATTTAAGTGATTTTATGGGCAAAGTTTTAAAATTTTCAAATCATGTGTCTCAAATAGATGTAATATCATATATATGAACATGACGAGAGTATATCATACACCAAGAGTCGATGTTAAAGTGTGAATTTCTATAACTCTTCATATCTCTCTCTCTCTCTCTCTCTCTCTAAATTTTGTATTATTTGCCCCGAAAAAGAAAAGGATGGACTTTCTTTCTGTTTAAATTAGTTTGACTTAGGTTTTAAAAATATGTCCTTTTTTTAGTCTGTATTTATTATTTTTATGTAATTTTATTTAATTCTTTTTTTTTTAGTTCATCCCTCTTTTTTCCCTAATCTAGTCCTTCATGAATGTTATTTAGGTTTTGTGCATAGTTTGAGTCCTTAGTTGCTAATTTCTGTAGTATTTATTTATAATTTTCTTTAACTCTCTATTTTGGTGGGTAGATTTTGTTGTTTAAATTTATATTCAATTTCTGTTATTGTCTATTTAGATTTGTACCCTATTTTGACTATGAGATTTTTCGTGTTTCCCTTGTGTCTGCCCACCTTGTAACTCAATAAATATATAAATAAATAAGAAAATAAAAATAGCAATTTTTCACTTAATTAGAAAGTAAATATTTGAAAAATGTAGGGTAATTATAGTTTTTAATTTTAGTAGTTATGTATTATAGCAATTTCAGTTATTCCTTTTAATATATCACATAATCATACAGTTTCGCAAAAGAAGTTTATGTGGAATGGAGCATATGATAATGTAGTCACTACAAACCAAATGCCATATAGAGATGGATAAAAACCATCTGTAGAATCCAAAAGAACCGTCGATAGAACCTTCTCCAATAGATGGGATTTCGGTTAGCTATACACTAGCCGGGATAGATCTATCCCAACAGTTATGGTAACCGTTGGAACATGTCTTGGTATATACCTACCGTTGGAAAATTGTTGGTAAAATTACACCATTTTATCGTCGGTTATCAGAAGTATGAAGAAAAGTTACTATTTTTATCATCAGATTGAAAAGTATTGATAAAAGTTATAGTCTTTTATTATCATTACATAAGTGTTAGGAAATGTTATATCTTGTTTCGTCAGTTATCATATATGATGGTATAAATTACTATCATCGATTATTACATATGTTACTATAAGTTACTGTCTTATAACGTCGGTTACCATATATGTTACTATAAGTTATGTCCTGTATTGTCCGTTACCATAAGTGTTAGGAAAATGTAGTGCCTTTTTTGTCAGTTAGACAAAGTATTAAGAAATGTTGTCTTGTATCGTCGGTCACACAAGTGTTAAAAAAGGTTACTTTTATTATCGATCAGAATAGCATTAGGTAAATTTACTATTATGTATCATTAGTTACTACATGGTTATTACATGTGTTAGTAAATGTCTACATTTTATTGTCGGTTACTAATGGTTACTACATGTGTTAGGAAATGTGATTACCTGATTATTACCTTTTATCGTCGGCTGTTAGGAAATGTTACTACTTGTTACTACCTTTTATTGACGTGTTAGGAACTGTTAAAAAATATCACCCATTTATCCAGATGGTCGTTTAGTTTGTTTATTATAATGTAAGTTCACCGTCAACATACTATTCACCATCATTACAACTCTTAACCCAAAATAACAATTCATTTTTACAATACAAGATATTAATAATAAAAAAAATACATACAAAGATTAATACATTAGCAACAAAGTAACAATTTTTTTTTTTTAAATAACACACTACATCTGGGATATAATAAACAAATAAAATTGTTCTTCTTGTAACTCAAGGAAGTATGTATGTGATTTTTGGTCAAATCAGAAGAAGAAAAAGAAAAAGTGTAATTACCTTTTTTTTTTAAATCTGGATAATATCTTGGATGGTTAGACTTCTATTGACCGAATTGGATATCTCAATAGAGTCAGGCAACTTTACAAAGTCATTCTGAATATATGTTATAAAGAGTTTCAGTGAGTGAGAGTTTTAATAGGTCTGGATGCTGAAAATATAGTACAGATTTTGGTTACGTGAAAATTTTTGTTGAAAGTATAATTGGTTGAGCGATAATGGATTTTGAGAGCATGGGGAGGAGAGGAGAGCTTTCGAGGGAATGAGAGAGTTTTGATGGTTTTAAGGGATGTTG
Organism: Dillenia turbinata; assembly: GCA_037126225.1. Classification (NCBI taxonomy): domain Eukaryota; kingdom Viridiplantae; phylum Streptophyta; class Magnoliopsida; order Dilleniales; family Dilleniaceae; genus Dillenia; species Dillenia turbinata. The sequence continues at coordinate 2,149,298 of JBAMMX010000022.1, forward strand.
AGCGTTTTATTTTCACAAACAATTTCAAAACCCGCCATTTTTAAAAATTTTGTCTCCCATCCACTTTTATTTTACCCGCCTTTTAGTTACCCAGCTTTTAGTTTTAGCTTTAGATTGTACAAAATCTCACACATGTCACGTTGTCAATCCAACATTTGTTCATCTTTTGCCATGTTATCAATCCAAATTGAATATTTTATCCAACGGCTAGAGCTAACTCTAAAATAGACATATCATCATACCACACAGCTTAAAATTATATCACCAATTATTTTAATTTTAATTTAATATTGTAAATAATCAATTATTTTTAAAAAGACAAAGCAAAAATATTAAAATAAATTTTTGATAAATTGTTTTTCAACAAAATAAAAGAAAATGGAAAAAAGAAGAGTCATATAACAACAAAAAACTAGAAAAATCATAAAATTAATATTACCAAAAACTAATAATTTTTAATTTTAAGATAATTTTTTACTTGTGTAAGAAAAAATAAAAGAGAGATAAAAAAAAAAAGTTAAAAAGGAGTGTAGCAGGAAAGAGAGAGAGAGAGAAAGAGAGAGAGAGAGAGAGAGTTAAAAAAAGAATAAAGAAAGTTCAAAGACAGTGTTTTAAAAAAAAATCTAAACAGGCGGTCTACTGCACAGCATGCGCGGTCTACTGCACTAGCATGTGAGGTCACCTGTGAAGTCACACGGTCGCCTGCAAAGACCCGTTACCCCTACTTACCACTACCACTCGCGAAGGCCTATTACCACTATTTATCATTAATTACCACTACTTACCACTACCACCCGTTACCACTACCTACCATCAATTACCACCAGCTACCAATATTAAATTGGAAGGACCCATTCTTTTCTTTCTTGATGGGCTCCTCAATGTACATAGGCTTTTCAACTTTACACAAGTATCTTTCTTACCTCAACCTCTAATATAATGGTAATAACAAGTAATAATATAGAGATAACTAATAGTAAGTTTGTATTATGACTCTATGAGGACAATGGGAGACGGTGGAACCGTGAAAGAGACGGTGGAATCATGGGATATAATATAGTGGTAATAATATAGTGATAGTAATTAGTGATAACTAATAGTAAGTTTTTATTATGACTTTGTAAGTGAGAATGGGAGACAGTGGAACCATGAGAGAGACGATGGAACCATGGGACATAATATAGTGGTAGTAATATAGTAGTCGTAAGTAGTGGTAATATAGTGGTAACAAATAGTAAGTTTGTGTTATGATTTTATAAGTAATAATGGGAGACGGTGGAATCGTGGGAGAGATGATAGAATTGTGAGGTATAATATAGTGGTAGTATTATAGTGGTAATAACTAGTGGTAACTAGTAGTAAATTTGTATTACGACTTTATGAGTGACAATGGGTGGCGATGGAACTATAGGAGAGACAGTGGAACCGTGGGGTGTAATATAGTGATAGTAATATAGTGGTAGTAACTAGTGGTAACTAATAGTAAGTTTGAGTTATGCCTTTGTGAGTAACAATGGGAGGTGGTAAAGTCGTAGGAGAGAGGGTAAAACTATGGGGTATAATATAATAGTAGTAATATAGTGATAGTAATTAGTGGTAAAAAGAAATTTTAATTTTAATTTAATATTGTAAAAAAAAATAAAAATTTTAACACAAGATATTTTTTAAAAAAGTTTTTTCAAAAAGAGTAAAGAAAATAGAAAAAATGGATCAATTTTCAATAGAAGATACAAAAATCATAAAATTAATATTATCAAAAAATTTTGAATAAATAGAAAATAATGTGTTAAAAAAAGAGAGTAAAAAAAATAAAGAAAGTTAAAAAAAGAGTGTAGTAGGAAAAGAGAGAGAGAGAGATTAAAAAAGAAGAATAAAGAATGTTAAAAAAGAAGGAGCAACACAAGGCAAAAGACATAACAGGCACGATCTACCGTGCCTGTACCATGGCAGACCGTGCCTGTTGTTTGCCTTTTTTTTTGTTCTTTTTTTTTTTTTTGTTCTTTTTTTCGTTTTTGTGTTGATCTTTTTTTTTCCTTTTTTTATTTTTTTTGTTCTTTTTTTTTCCTTCTTTTTTTTGTTCTTTTTTTTTTATTATGTTCTTTTTTTTGTCCTTTTTGTTCTTTTTTTGTTCTTTTTTTTGTTCTTTTGTTCTTTTTTTTTTTTCTTCTTCATTTTTTTGTTCTTTTGATCATTTTTTTTCCTTTTGTTTTGTCACCTGTTTTGTTCTTTTTTCACCTGTTTTAATTTTAATTTAATATTGAATAAATTAATTTTAATATTGTAAATAATCAATTATAATCGTGGATTGTAATTTTAATTTAATATTATAAATAATCAATTATTTTTAAAAAGACAAATCAAAATTTTTAAAATAAATTTTTGATAATTTTTTTTTAACAAAAATGAAAAGAAGATGAAAAAATGAAAAATGATAGAACGTAGGATCAATTTCCAATAAATGGAAAAAACTAATATTTTTTTAACACCTTTTATTACCACCTTTTATTATTAAATGAACTTACCACACTTGTTATAGTAATCCACACCACATGTACCATAGTCAATTAGAGACTATTTTCAAATAGTCTTAAAAGTGTATCATGAAAACTATTTTAACAATATATTTGAATTTAGTCATTTTACCACCTAATTTTCACAAAAAAAAGAAAAAATTCAAAACCCACCTATTTTTTCAGTCTTTTGCCTCCCTATAAATTTTCCCGTCCTTTTTCCCACACTTTTATTTTTTAGTCGCATGTTTTTTCATTACACACATTTTTTTACTTTTTTCATATTTTTTTCATTACTAATTTTATATAATTATAATTATTAATATTCGGTACCATGTAATATTATTTAAATTACTAATATTAATAATTAATTACCTTATGTAACATAATATCAATTGTACCATTAAATTACTAACATTTCTAATGTATAAATAGTCATAATATCATAATATTATATTGTAACACTATATTATATAACAATTGGTCATAATCTCCAATCGATTAATAAATTGTCATAATTTCATATTATAATACTATATTATGTAATATTGTGTCATTACATTTATAACAATTGTCATGATCAATGAATTGTTATAATGTTATATTGTAACACTATATTATATAACAATTGTCATTTAATAATTACTAATTTTATGTAATTACTAATATTAGATATCATATTACATTATTTAAATTACTAATATTGATAATTAATATTATGATAATTTGTGATAACTAGTGGTAATATAGTGATAATAGTGGTAGACCACGTTACTATTTTTTTTTTTAACACTCTTTTTTTATTTTTTTATTTTTATGAAAAATTAGCAAAAATTGTATCCTTTCTTAAATTATCTTATTTTAGCGAAAAAAAAAGGTGCTAATTTTTCTTAAAACAAAAAAAAATGTTTAATTTTTTTTTCTAATTATCTTATTTTGTTGATACAATTTTTGCTAGAATAATAAAAAAAATATTATTTCTCCAATCCGAACAAGTTTAGAAAAATTAATACTATGAATTAAATCTTATATAAAATTTACATTAACAAAAAATAAAAATTTAAAAATTTATTTGAAATAAAATAAAAAAATTAAACATATGCAAGGATAGATTTGTATGAAAAATTTAATCTTACATTAGTAAAAATTAGCACCATTTTTGTATCCTAAAATTTGTATCCTTTCAAAAAGAGTTGATGGGCTTTTTTTATTATTTTATTTTATTTTTAGGAATTGGGAGTTGCATTGGACTGCATATCTCCTTGATTTTTTTTCACTTTTCCTAGTGACATTTTTTTTTTTACTTGGTTAATTTTTGTTAAAAATGACTTTTTCTTTTGTGTGTTTTTTTTGTTCCTTTTTTTTTTGTTCTTTTTTATTATTTTCTTTGTTCTTTTGTTTGGTTTTTTTTTTTTTTTTTTTTTTTTTTTTTTTTTTTTAAGGAAGTGGAGTTGATGGGCTCTATTTTTTTTTTTTTTTTTTAAAGGAAGTGTGAGTTGCATTGGGCTAACATTATACATGTGTTCTTTTTTTTTTTTTGGACATTTTTTATTCATGGTTAATTGGTTAATTTGTGTTAAAAATGTTACCTCTCACCAGCTACTAACAATTTAATTACCACTATATTACTACTAGTTACCACTATTTATCGTAAACTTATCATTAGTAATTACTACTAGTTATCACTTACCATAATTTAAATTATCACAATATTACTACTAATTGCTACTATATTACTACTAGTTATCGTAAATTTACTACTATATTACTACTAATTACCACTATATTACTGATATTAATTATCATAAAATTACCACAATTTAAATTATCACTTTATTACTAGTAGTTACTATTAGTTATAGGTTACCACTAGTTACCACTATATTACTACTAATTATGTTATACCCCAATTTAAATTACCACTATATAACTATTAACTACCACTATATTACTATTAGTTACCACTATATAACTACTAGTTACATTATAGTATAATTTAACTTACTACTATAATACTATTAATTACCACTATATTACTATTAATTATCACTATATTACCACTTCAAAAAATATAGTTTTAATGACGGATTTTAGCGATGAAAAAAATTTGTTGCCAACTAGCGATGAAAATCATTCGTGGCCAAATTAGCGATGAATACAGTTTTGTGACAAAATTCGTTGTTAATTTAGTTACAAAAATATTTTTGTCATTAAATTTATCGCTAAAATTTCGTAGCAAATTTTGTCGTGAATACATATTCAACGCTAAATTTAGCGATGAATACTTTTTTGATACTAAATTTAGCAATGAATACCTTTTTCGATGCTAAATTTAGTAACAAAAAATGATGCGTCACAAAATTCATCACTAATTAGTCACAAAAATATTTTCGTCACCAAATTCATCGCTGGATACTGACGAATAGAAATTTCATGGATAAATTTTGTGATGAATTTAATTTGGATTAAAAAAAACAGAAGGAAAAAAAAACCCGAAAAATGTGTGGTCTACCACGCATTTGTGTGGGAGAAATAAAAGAACAAAAAATAATCAAAGGAATAAAAAAAAGGAAAAAAAAAAAGAACAAAAATTAAAGACCAAAGAATAAAAAAAAAAACAAAAGAATAAAAAACAAAAGAATAAAAAGAATAAAAAGAATAAAGAAAACAAAATAAAAAAAGAATAAAAAACAAAATAAAAAAGAATAAAATAAAAAAAATAAAAAAAAAGGTTCAACATAGAGGGGCGGTTCCACCGACAGTGGAACTGCCCCTCCTATGTTGATTTTGTTCTTTTTGTTTTGTTTGGGGTTTTTTTTGTTTTTTTTTTTAATTCTTTTGTGTTTTAATTCTTTTGTTTTTTTTTGTTCTTTTGTTTTTTTTTCTTTATTTATTCTTTTGTGTTTTTACAATTATATTAGTATTAATTAGGCTAAGCCCACCAAAATGGGAGAGGCGAATTGAGAGAAGTGGGAAAGTAAAAATTTTAGCCGAAAGACTGAAAATTTTGGGTCAAACTTGATAACGAGATTACATTGGTTAAATTTAAAGACAAAAGAACAAAAATTAAAGACAAAAGAATTAAAAAAAAAGGATTAAAAAAAGAATAAAAAAATAAAAACAAAAAACAAAATAAAAAAAGGTAAAACATGGTGGAACCGCCCCTTGATTTGTTTTTTTTATTGTTTTATTATTTTTTTTAATTCTTTTATATTTTTATTCTTTTGTGTTTTTTTTTTTTTTTTGTTCTTTTGTAATTTAATTCTTTTGTTCTTTTGTTTTTTTTGTTGACTAAAATATTTTCGTCGTAAAATCCATCGCTAATTAGCGACGAAAAAAATTCGTGACTAAATTTTACCACGAATCAAATATTCGTCGCTAAATTTAGCGATGAATAAAGTTTTCATCACTAAATTTAGTGACGGATAGTTATTTTCGTTGCTAAATTTGGTGATAAATAATTTTTTGTGACAAAATTGTTCGTTAATTAGCCATGAAAATACTTTCATTCCAAATTCGTCACTAAATTTAGCTACGAAAAAATTTTCGTGATCAAATTTATCGCAAATTTACCACGAATTTATCTTGGTCATAAAATTAGTCACAAAATTTAGCCACAAAATTTTGTTGTCGCAAAATTTGTTGTTAATTAGCCACGGACTCTTTTTTTGTGGCTAACGTAATCGCTAATTAGCCACAAAAAAATATTCGTGGCTAAATTTATCGTTAATTTTTCCATTATTTAAAAATTCATGACTAATTTGGTGTTTAAATTCTTTATATACTCTATTATGAAAGATTTTCAATCGTGTCTCTTTTTTAACTCTTTTTGAATAACGGAATCGAGTTGAATATATAGTGAACGTTACAATTTTTACTAGATTGACAATTTTCAACAATAAATAATTCAACCAATCTCTAAAAAATAATTTTTTATCAGTCACTGGTGTTGAGTTCACCATTCGTGTTCTTAATCTTCTCCACCCATTCACTTCTCCCATTAATAGTTCAATAGTGTTCAAACGTTCAGCCATTCATCATGATGTCATCGTCATTAAAAGGAAGACGGTAGATCGAAACTCTACCCAAGTTCTTCATCTATGTTATTGTCTAGTTAACAATACCTTTTACATAAGTTCTTCATCTATGTTAATGGATAGATTTTACCAATTGTATATGGCATCTACCATTTGAACGATGGTGGCAACTTTAGTTACGATTTAAAAAAAATCTCTATTTTGATCTTTTTAACCATATGATATTCATAATTTTATACCTATATTAACATATATATTGCATCATTTGTAAAAAAGATATTTAATTAGAACAGTTATTAATTGTCCGTAGTAAATGTGAATTATTACTATATAATAGGTAACAAAAAGATGTTGTAATTTTATGATAAATTATAGTAAGATTACGATATAAAATAAAATAATAGTTACTATTAGATTAATTAATAATAATATAATAATAATATAACGGTAATTTAAATTAAGGTGAATTTAAGATAATTAGTAGTAATATAATGATAATGATAAAAATATAAAAGAAAAAAAAAACAAAAAAAAAAACAAAAAGACACAAAAAAACAAAAGAATAAAAACATAAAAGAATTAGAAAAAAAAAACAAAAGAAACAAAAAAATAAATCAACATAAGAGGGACGGTTCCACCGTGGGTTCTTCGATGGTGGAACCGACCCTCCTATGTTGAATTTTTTTTTTATTCTTTTGTTTTTTTTATTAGTTTTTCTTTCAACATTTTTATTTATTCTTTTGTTTTTTTTTTTTGAAACAAAAAAAAAACAAAAAAAAAAACTCAAAAGAAAAACAAAGAAACAAAACAACATAAGGGGGGCGGTTCGACCGCAGGTGGAACCGCCCCTCCTATGTTGTACTTTTATTTTTTTATTTTTTTATTCTTTTGTTTTTTATTTTTTATTTTTTTTTTATTTTTTCTTTATTCTTTTTATTCTTTTTTTTATTTTGTTTTTTATTTTTTTAATTCTTTTGTTTTTTTTTGTTAGTTTGTTTTTTGCGGTTACTGTGTTGAGCTTTTTTTTTCTTCCGGTTTTTTTAATTGTTTTGTTTTTAATTTTTGTTCTTTTCTTTCATTTTTCTGTTCTTTTGATTTTTTTTTCCTTTAGTTTCTCCTACACCACAAATGTGTGGTAAACCGCGCTTTTTTGGTTTTTTTTCTTCCTTTTGATTTTTATTCACTCTCCCGCCTAAAATTTTTAAGCTCCCACCTCTCTCAATTCACTATTGAATTTAAAAGGAGGTGAAGTTCTCTCCCCAACGTATCAGTTTGGTTTTCACTCTTCCGCTACCCATCTGCGACTACTGAGAAACTTTCATCTACAGAAGGTTTTGAGCTACTGAGGAACTCCTATCCATTGTTCGGATTGCTGAGTAACTCCAGCCTATGGCGGCTATGTTGGGGGATAAAAGACTATGTTAGATTGTCAAAGAGAATGCCTATTGACGTTCAAACTACTGTTTCGACCGCAGAGGTGGAGGAATACATTACATATTGTCATGTCATGAGATAAGAGTCAAATTTTATTCAATTAGGCAACTTTATATTTGTGGAATGTTTGGCTTTCAGGACTTGGTCTGGTTTCATCCAACATCTTGGTCTAGTCGTGCTCTGTTCAACCCCCCTGATGATCCATCTTCTCCAACATACTTGGATAGTAGTTTCCCGTGATGGCATTAGTGAAACAAATGACTATCTAGGATTTCAAATAAAATAATAAAATAATAAAATAATAAAATGATAAAATAACAGAAAAATAAAAATATAACATATAAATTTGTAATTTAAAAAAAAAAATGGGTCACTAATTTAGTGACGATCCATCGCTAAATTTAGCTATGGATTTCATAATCCGTCACTAAGTTTAGCGATAATTTCATTGCTATATTTAGCGATGGATTTCAGAATCCGTGGCTAAATTTAGCCACAAATATAGAATTCGCCACTAAATCTAGTCACGGATTCAAAATCCATCGCTAAATTTAGTGACAGATTATAAAATCTGTCGCTAAATTTAGTCACAAATTCCAAAATCCGTCATTACATTAAGCCATGAATTCTTTTATCCGTCACTAAATTTAATGACGAAATTATTGTCTATCACTAAATTTAGTGACAAAATTATTTTCCGTCATTAAATTTAGCGACGAACTATAATTTCGTCGCTAATTTTGTGATGAATTTTTTATTTTTCATCGCTAAACTTTTGCGACGCGTTATTAGCAACAAAAAATTTTTCGTTGCTAAATCCGTCGCTAAACAAATTAGCTATAATTTTTTCTAAAATTTCTGTCGTTAAATCCGTCACTAAAATTATGTTTTTTTGTAGTATACTACTAGTTATCGAAAACTTACCATAATTAAGATTACCACTATATTACTACTACTTGTCATAAACTTAACACAATTTAAAGTATCACTATATTAATGTTAGTTATTCTAAAATTACCACAATTTTAGTTACTATTATATTACTGCTAATTATCACCACAAATTATAATAAAATTACAATATGTTATCCCTACCTATAGTGTCACATTTACTGACGATAATTAATAATTATTCTAATTGAACATCCCTTTTGCAAACGGTGCATTAAATAGAATAGCATAGATATAGATTTATGCAGATATTATGGTTTAACCATTAGTAAAGAAAACTCATATAATGACTCTTTCTAAACTATGACTAAAGGTTGCCATATTTATCGACGATAAGTGATAATCGTCTAAATGATAAATGACATTTACAGATGGTAAAATATATCGGTCAGTATAGATGAAGAATTTTTGCAAACAGTATTGTTAAGTAGACAGATAAGAAGAGTTATATAGAGACTATTTTCAAACCGTTTCTAAATACTGCTATATTTTGGGACCACAATTGATAACCGTCAAAATTGAATATCATTTTTTACAGACGGTTTTACTACTTTACGGACAGTTAATAAATTTTTTTCGACTGACAATTTTATACTGTCGAAAAATATATACATTTCACAATGATTTCATCAAAAGCATCTCTAAAGATCATAAAATACTGTCACTAAACTTCATCAACAATAAAAGTCACCATCTATATATGATTTTAATTTTGTAGTGAGTCCAGAAGGACTCTAATATGAAATTCGTGAAGTACATGTGCCATGCAATGAACAAAGCAAGGATGAGCAGGAAGAAATATGAATTTCTAACCCAAGAGATATGGTTGATAGTGAATAAGGAGTGGGAGATGCCAGTATCAGGAGAAGTGCGACAAAAATAAAAAGAATAGGGCTGGATCTAACGCTAAGGGGCACCCGTCAGATTTTGGTGGGTCGAAAAGTATGAATGCCAACCGTGTAAACTTTTTGACTTTTTTTGTTTCCTTTTAATCATTTATCTCATTTTTTATAATAAATATGAATTTATATTTAACTAATTTTTAATTTTAGTTAATCCTGTTATAGAGGGTGAATTATGCGAGGAAACCCAACTACATTGAGACATTCAAAATGGGCTATCAAAAGCACCAAAAAAAAAAAAAAAAGAAAAGTCGATGCACCGAGAGGCAGCTCGACGGCCAGTATTTTATTACCTTATAATAATTATTTTTGCGTTCTTTATTATTTTTATTATATATATTATAAAATCAAGAAAAAAAAAAGCAAAAAAAAAAAGATAGAAAAGTCAAAACCCCTTTTCCTCACTTCCCTTTATTTTTCTCTCTTCCTCTCCCCCTCCCCACTTCCTCTCCTTTACCCGAGAACCCACCCTCCTTTGCTCTCCTTCACGCCAAGCACACACCACACACACACACTCTCTCTCTCTTTCCGAAGAAATCATCAAAATAACACCCGAAAATAATTGTTGAAGTTACCAAACACCCAAACATCAATCCTAGAACAAAACTCTAGTGAGAAATCTATGAAATTTTAAAAAGAGAAAATCTAGGGCTTTGAGAAATTTGGATCTTGGATAAAATTGATGTTTCAAATCAAGGTAATAACACTTTTCCAACATATATTTGAGTTATTTATAATTATGTTGATATTTATACAATTTTTTAGATTTTGGTAGAGAGAAAAAAATTAGAGTTTGTTGTGACTCAACTTTGGAATGAAATTGGTGACCCCATTTAAGGTAAATCATCTTTCTCAACTTAGATTTGTGTTATTATGTAAGTATTTAGTCCATTGAGTGTTGATAATGTTAGAATAAGGGTGAAAAACTTGAATTTCTATAACTGGCTAACTTGACCTATTGATGCTCTTTGAATCATAACTTCCTCTTAGTAAATGGAGTAAGGTTTGTTCTTGCTAAAACTAGACATCTAGAGCTTTAAAATGACATATTGCATGTAAAAATTTGCTCTATTCTATTCTATTCTGCTAGCAAACTTTGCTTCGAATTTGAATTATTTGGAAACTATTTTTTTTTTTTTATGAAAATTGACAAGAATCCCTTGAATAGGGACCTTTTGGTTGATTTATGAAATGATTTGTAATGATTAAAAATTTGATTTGAATAGCTGGGCTGGCCTTATGCATGTGATTGGATTATTGATGGTCGAGTTGGCTTTATGCATGCATTTGAATAGGAACGGATCGGGATGGTCCTTGTTTGTGTGTTGTATGCGTATTGTTTTCCTTAAAATTGTTGAATTATTTTAGAAATTGGATGGATATCGATGAATATTTTGCGAGATTTTGGTGTACAGGTTAGGCTTACTTGTACTCCGAGATAACGTGGCGATTGTCGTGTGCTCGATCCGAGAGTCGGGACATGATATACATATATATATATATATAATTTATAATTGTGTGATCATCTTTACTCGTAGGAGTCTTACGAGGTAGCGCTTGCAGAGACGGTGACTGCTTCAACTCCCCCAAACCCGACATCTGCGAATTTGGGGACTCCAATCTCTAAGGATCTAGAGTTATGTTAGCACACATAGCTGGTGGAGTCAAAAAGAAGAGGTGGATTAAAGGCATTAGTCCATGGATGACTAAGGAAATACTTGACAAAAAAAGAGGCATGCCCTTCTCCTCTTAGTTTCTCCTTTCCCATACGGACACCAATGGCAACTCTCATGCAGTACAAAAAGGTGTTGAGGAAGAACGAGGAGATTATGTAGAGAAATGCTCAATTGAAGGAGAAATCCGCTCAAGTGACAGAGAAAGTTGTCTGTTTCACAAGCGGAAATATTAGTATATGGATGGACCTTGACCTTGTTCTCCACCACATGCATCTCTCTCGGTCCTCCTCTCAATGGTTTCCGCCACATCCCCACTCACATGGTCACCCCTCCTAATCCCACTACAATAACCCCGCTGAATCAGCTATTATGTATTTCAATTACAATGTTGACGGTCTTTGATCTTTTGAGACATTATTATATTTGGATTTTTTTAATATATATATATTTGGTGAACTTTTTTTAATATTTTAGATATATGTATTTTGAACAATTTTATTTTTGGATTTTTATGTACCAAAAATAAATATTTTGGATATATATTTAAAATCTGTGAATATGTGTTTTAGGTGAAGCAATTTAAAAATTTAAAAAAAAAAATGGCGATGCAATTAATAACATTTTTCTGTGTCGCTATAACATAATCAAAATTTACAATGCCATAGCACTTTAGCAACAATAGATGTCGTCGCTAAATCCTCAAGCAAGGATCTGACAAAGGTACTGACGATCCCAGTCATCGCTAATGTTTAGCGGCAATGTATTTGCAACGACTTTATGCGTTGCCCATCCGCGACGGCCATAGTGTCACCATTGTCTAAATGGGTTTGGTGACATATAGTGGCGTCACAATTTTCCGTTCTCCATTTGCGATGGCTTGTTGTGTCATTATATCTACCAAAGAAGGTTGAGACACCGTCAAACCATTTGCAATGCAAGACTCCACTGCAGAATTTGCGTGACGCCCTAATTTTCTTCGTCGCTAACTACTTTCAAGACTGCAACGATGAGTATAACGATGCCTTCTGTTGTCATCACTGTATACGTCGCTAACATGTTTTGTGACATGTAAAGCAACATACGCATTACAAAAGTGCATCACTGAAACATGTTTTTTTAGTGATGACTAATGAGATACTTTTTTAATTTTATCCTTTTATTACCCATTATTATTGCTATTCTTTAAAAATATTATTTACCATGGAAAAGATATTCACCACATTTCTATGTACTAATAGCATGTTATGTCCAATCTCTTTTCGTATTAAAACCTTTTATTTTTTACTTATAAGTTAATGTTTTAAAAAAAAGATTTTTAAAATTTAAGTCAAAAACTGTTTGTAAATTTTATTTAAAAAAAGAAAAAAAGAAAAACGCCTTTAAATAGATTGTCTGTTAAAAAGATTTATAAAAATTTTAATATTTAATGAAATTATAATAAAATGGCTGTAACACCAAACAGGTCTAGATTGTGATATTAACTCTAAATGGGTTATTTGAAAATTTGTATATTTTGAGAAAATGTGAGAGAATAATTAATTTGATATAAATATAAATTTTTGCCCCTTGGGTTGTCCAATAACTACTTAAACACTTGGTCAGTAGAGTTTGATTTGTATTCGGTATCGACACTTATACCAATATAAACATGTTGAATGAGCTCTATGTCGACACAACCCATTCATCCATACCAACACAAAAGTGGACACAACCTTAATTGTGTCTACACAAATACTCTAGTGTCAACATGACCTTATTTATGTCGACACAAACATCCCAGAGTTCGACGCAACACTTTAGTGTTGAACATGAACACTCTAGTGTCAACACAACCCTATTTGTATCGACACATACTCTTGTGTCGACACAACCTATTTGCGTCGACACAAACACTCATGTGCATTTCACTTATCGGTAGTCACTCTACCTTCTCGGCACAACCTCGTTGGTACTACTTTGTTTCTCTTTGATTGTTGACACATGTAATTTGCTGTCAACAAGGTACAACCTCGTCGGTAATACTTTGTTTCTCTTTGGCTGTCGACACACAATTTGCTGTCGACAAGGTATAACCTCGTCGTTACTATTTTGTTTTTCTTTGACTATCGATACATGCAATTTGCTATCGACAAGCCACAACCTCGTCGGTATTGCTTTGTTTCTCTTTAGCTGTTGACACTTGCAATTTCCTGTCAACAATATCCATGAACTCTGGCATTTTTGTCGACAACATTCATCCTTGTCAACAACATCGATGCTTTCACTTACCAATTTTTCAACTTTGGTTGACACTTGCACTCTTCCTCCGAATCTTCAAAATGGTTATCAATTTTGGTCGACACTCGACACTTACACTCTTCCTCCAAATCGTCAAAATATAGTCGACAATTGCATGCATTCTTGGAGGTTTGAACCTAAGAACTCCAAGCCTCCAATAAGTCTTCTACCACCAAGCCACCTAAACACTTTAGTTATGTATTACATAAACTATATTATATCTCATATTATTGAATATTCTAAATTATTAATATTTTTAATTTATTTCTTATAAATTACATTTTATCTACACATTCCCTAACTCATCACCGAACACATCTTTCCCAGAAAAAATAAATTTTAAGTATTTAAACATATTGGGTTGAGTTTCCAAATAACCCAAGAAGGCCATATTGGGCACTTGTATAATTTAGAAATGAAAGAGGGCAATTAAGTGAATAAGAGATATGGGTTTGTGGATAAAAGGTGAAAAAGAGACTTCAGAAGCATAGCCCCGAATTTTATCTTTTCTCTCACTCTCTCCGTCTCGGTTCACACATTCTCTCTTCCACTCTCTATCACGCCCCAACCCTCAGATCAAATAGTGACAACAGCCGCATTACCTTAGGATATGGGTAAACCTAACCCATATACCAAAATATCGTAAGACAATCATTGATAATCATCTATTTTTCAAAATAATTAAACAAATCCAAATAAAACAACAAGCATTCATCACACAACCAAAGGACCAACTCGATCTATCCCTATTCAAAACATGCATGCATAAGGCCATTCCAGCCGTTCAAATCCAAATACATGTACAAGACTAATCTGGTCATTCCAATAAAATCCATACAATATAAAACAAGTCTTTACTGAAAGGATTCAAACCAACTCAATCAAAGACAATTTCCCAAATATAGTTTCGGAAATCAAAATAAATCCTCAATATATGTACACAAAAATCAAATGAAATTCAAAATCCAAAATCAACAAAAATAGTATTCAAATTAGTTATCAAAAAAAATTACAACCAACACCTCCAAAAGGGTCCACTAACATCTCAAAATATAATCGAAGAAATCGATACCCGAAGAGGTACATGAAATATCATCGGTTCGGCTCAAGGCAAGAGCTAACCTCCAAACTAAATGTCCTCTTTAAAAATGAAGTGAGAGGGATGAATATAAACAATACTAAGTGGAATAATATGTTATACAATAAATGAGGGGTGAATATGGATATGTCAAACAATATTTCCAAAATCTTTTTTTATCATAAATCAAATATACCAATGATCATCATAAAAATCAAAATTATTCAACTAAATCCAATCATCATAAGGAGATAAAATTTATACATCTAATATATTTCATATTTTTCAAAACATGAAGCAACCAAAATCATTATTCCCGACAAAGGTTTATCATGACCTAGGACAGAACCATCAAGGGGTTTCAATAATTTAAATTTACAAATACCCCTATCATTGATGTTGGATGTGGTGTTTCATTGATGACGCAATCAACTATCCCATGACTTTATTTACATTTGGTCATAGAGGCACCACATGTGCTCGGCTACCTTCCATGGTCTACTAACCCACTACGTCACCCTGTTGGGTCACACTATAGAGGAAAATGACTAGTCATTTAATAGAGGTTCAAGCTCTCACTCTAAACCAATCATATGCAGCATTTCACAAGGTTCACTTCATGTGCCAAATTTAATTTAATAATTTTTCAAAGTAAGTCATACTCAATATATTGCATAAAATATTGTATATTATTTATTTACAACAAATTGGATACATAAATATATCAAATTCACATATAGAGACATTCCACACGCACAAAGAATTTCAAACTCATTTAAAAATTATTTTAAAAAAAATCAAGCAAAATATTTTATTCATTTAAAGCATAACATATAATCCACTCACCTCTTGGGAAAGACTCCACTTCTAACTTTTCCAACCAAATAAGAATTATCTCTCCTTCAACATTTCAAAATCCTTAACCAAATTCATTGATCAGAAATTAATAATTAAGTTAAATTCGACATTAGGGTTCATTAGTATCCTATCACCAATTCATAATTTCAATATCCTAACTTCATAATTTCTCAATTTCCCTCCAATATTATACATTAGGCACAAAATCTACTAATTTTTTTCAAAAATTCTCTAACCTTCAATATAATTCACAAACCCAAAATTTCTAGGGTTTACACATATATATTTCCAAAATAACTATTGATATATAAATATCACAAATAACACAATCTAGTTCACAATTCATGTCAATTTCTATATATATAATCTATTGTTAAAAACCCTATATTTTTAATATCATCAAAACTATGTTCAAATTTTTCTAATAAATATCATAGACCTAGGGAAATAATTTTTCATTAAACATTTCCCTCAATTAAAATATTATACAAACTCTAAGCGTAAACCCCCAAACCTAATTTTTTCAATCTCAACATAATAATTCAAATTCGTACTAGAAAAGTATAAATCTAGGTTTGAAAAGTAATATTATCTCTAGAGAAGTCACAAATTTTGTCCAAAACCAAACCTTGCCAAAACCCTAACCTTTCTCTCTCCTCAAACTTCAAATCTCCCTTTTTAAACCATCAACCACTGAGTTTTCTGAGAAGTTCAAGGTGTAGATCAAAAGATTTTGGAGTGATTTTAGTTGATATTGTAGACAGAGAGAGAAAGAGAGAGAGAGAGAGAGAGAGAGAGAGTGGCGAGGAGGGAGAAGAAGAAAAAAATTGGGGTTTGAGCTGAAGGGGGATCTCGAGTGAATAAGGGGAAATTTGAGAATGGGGGGAAATACGTGGGGGTGGGGCCCGACCCATAAAACAAATTTTGTCCTCAAAATTTAAAGAAAAAATTATACATCAAAGAGATGGGGGTATTGCTTTCTCATTGTATCTTCTAGTTCCCAATGCTCTTTTTCCACCCTATCGCTTTTCTATTAGACCTTAAAATAGAGATTTGTCTGTTTTGCAATCTCTTGATTTGGTGATCATAAATAGCTATGGGTTGAACTTTGAAACTCATGTCTTCCCTTAGTTCTATCGGTGGAGTCTCTAAAACATGTGAAGGATCCGACAAATACTTCTTTAACATTGAGACATGGAATATATCATGGATCTTTATCAAATCTGAAGGCAACTCAAGCCAGTGGCCACTTTTCCTATCCTCTCAAAGATCCTCAAAGGAATAATATATTGAGAATTTAGTTTCTCCAACTTTTGAAATCGGACCACATCCTTCCAAGATAATATCTTCAAAAAGACCATATTTCTGACCTCAAATTCCAAAGGTCTTCTCCTTTTGTCGGTGTAGTTCTTTTATCTATCTTGAGCTGCCTTCATTCTTACCCGAATCACCTTTACTTTCTCCATAGTATCCTCAATGAACTCCACACTTTCAATCTTCCGTTCTCTAACCTCATCCCAACAAACTAAAGTCCTGTATTTCCTTCCGTATGATGCCTCAAAAGGTGACATCCTAATGCTAGCTTGAAAACTATTGTTATATGCAAATTCAATCAATGGAAGGTAATTATCCTAACTACCTTGCAAGTCCATCACACACGCTTTAAGCATGTCTTCCAAGATTTGAATTGTGTGCTCTGATTATTCATTGGTTTAGGGATAGAAGGTCGTGCTGAACTTTAACTTAGTTCCTAAGGACTCTTAGATTTAGGCCAAAATCATGAGATAAATCTAAGATCACAGTTAGATACAACAGATACCAGAACACCATGGAGCCTCACAATCTCATCAATGCAGAGTTTGGTCAATTTCTCCAAGGTATAGGTATTTTGAATTCGCAAGAAGAGAGCTGACTTGGTGAGTCGGTCCATAATCACCTAAATGACATCATGTCGGCTCGGGGTACGTAGCAATCCCATTACAAAGTTCATGGTGATATGTTCCTATTTCCACTGAGATATCAGCAGTGGTTGTAGGGTCCTAGTCTACTTTTGATGTTCGGCCTTCATTTGTTGGCACACAGGACACCTAGCCCAAACTCGGATATCTCTCACTTTAGTCCCAACCACCAATATGTTTTCTCGATAGTTCTGTACATCTTGGTACTCCCGGGATACATCGCATAAGCTGAGGAGTATGCCTCTTCAAGTATGGCCATCTGAAAATCATCTTTCTTAGGAACAGAAATCCGTTTCTCATATACCACCATACTATCTTCTCAGATATGGAACTCATCATCTTCACCATTGTGAACTTTCTCCACTATGTCCTTTACTCCTCATCGGTTGCTTGGAGTTCTCTAATATGGTTCACTAATGTTGGTTGCACTTCAAATTTGGTTAAAAGTGCACCATGCTCATTATTGATTAATCCAACTCCAAGTGCATGAAATCCTACCAACATGAGAGATAAGAACTCCCATGAGATGTCGAAGAAGAAGACTTGTGGCTTAGGGCATTCGCGACCAAATTTGCTTTACCCAGGTGATATTCTATTACTAAGTCATAATCATTGATTAATTCTAACACCTCTGTTGCCCCAATTTAGCTCCTTTTGAGTGAGCAAGTATTTGAGACTTTTGTGATTGGTGAATATCTCACACATGACCCCATATAAGTAGTGTCACCATATCTTCAAGGTAAATACAATGGCGGCTAGCTCTAAATCATGCGTGGCATAATTTAACTCATAGTTCTTCAATTGTCAAAAGGCATAAGCAATCACCGACTCATTTTGTATCAATACAGAACTCAACCCTTGTCGGCTAGTATCAATAAACACCATATAAATCACCATCGTTAGTAGGGAGGGCAAGGATCGAAGTGGATATAAATCCCTTTTTAAGTTCCTGAAAACTTCTTTCGCACCGGTCATCCCATTCAAATTTAACTCATTTGCGAATCAAGTTGGAAAACAGAGTTGCGATTTTGGAGAACCTCTCAACAAATCTCTGATAATATCTCGCCAATCAAAGGAAGCTTCTCACTTCATTAACATTTTTGAGTTGCTCTCACTTCAATATGGATTCCATTTTCTTTGGATCAATAAATATCCCATCTCCGGATACCACATGCTCCAAAAAGCCAATTTCCTTAAGCTAAAACTCACATTTAAAGGACTTGGTATAAAACTCTTTCTCCTGAAGAGTTTATAACACTATTGAGAGATGCTTGGAGTGCTCCTCATCATTTTTTGAATATACCAAAATGTCATCTATGAACACAATGATGAATTTGTCCAAATAAGAGTGGAATACCCTATTCATTAAGTCCATGAAAGCCGTGGGAACATTTGTCAACTCAAAAGGCATTACTAGAAACTCATAGTGGTCATACCACCTTCTGATCGTGGTATTGTGAATATCATCTCCTTTTATCCTCAACTGATGGTGCCCCAACCTCAAGTCTATTTTCGAGAATACCGAAACCCTTTGAAGTGATCAAATATATCATCAATCTTTGGTAACGAGTACTTGTTTTTGATGGTCACTTTATTTAGTTGCTGGTAGTCTATGTACAATCAAAGGATGTCTTCCTTCTTCTTCACAAATAAGACTAGAGCACACCCAAAAGTGAGGTACTCGATCAGATGAAACCTTTCTCCAATAACTACTGGAGTTGCACATTTAGTTCCTTCAACTCTGTGAGTGTCATTCTATATGGAGGGATCGAGATTAGGGTAGTACCGGGTGCCAAATCAATTGTAAAGTTGAACTCCCAATCCAGAGGCAACCTAGACAACTCTTCTGGAAATACTTCTAGAAATTCTTTCATAACCGAAACATTAGCCAAAACTAGACTATCCATAGTGGTGTCGATGATATGTGCTAGATATGCTTCACATCCCTAATGCACTAATTTCCTTGCCTCCATAGCTGAGATTACACAACTTGGCAAAACCTGCCGCTTACCGGCAAATACCAATACTAGACACCCCGGTCTCTGAAATTCCATCTCTTTCGTGAAACAATCAACTGAAACCCGGTGGAAATATAACCAATCCATACCTAGGATGGCATCAAAATCTACCATTCTCAATGGTATCAAGTCTACCTCAAGAGTAGTTTCCCAAGTCACCACATCACAACCCCAGTACACCTCATTTCTGATTAATTGCTCTCCCAATGGACTGACTACCAATAACTCCTTATCGAGAGGGGTCAAGGGTCGGTTAGAGTGTTTAACAAATCTCATACTCACAAATGAGTTATTAGACCCCAATCTATTAACACCCATGTATCAACTCTAAAAATACTCATCATACCTAATAAAATAAACCACAAATATTTATCAAACCATAACACATACTCTTAAATATGACACCCAAGAACATTTTATCCTATATCTCAATCATAAACAAATTCACATGACTATACCAATTAAACATGTATGTCAAACTCCCAACATCAAAATATGGACCCAGAGGACAAAATTACTACTAGGGTCCCATACCATTTGGCCAAACAAGTCATAATCAAAGGAGGTCTTTGGTCACAATCAAGTAACTATTTATCAAGTGATACATCACTTGATAGAACTCTATGGGTCAATACCTAACCGCTTATCCCTCCACAATTTCACAATTTTCCAATAACATTCAAATTAATACATATCATGCAATTTCAATTTTTCTAACCATTACTTAATGATATACATTATCACCATACTTCAAAATCATGACCTATGCATCTCTCAAGATATAAATCTAGATACTCAAGATTTATGTTTAGAGATGTACCTATGACAACATCCGGGTTAGTTTGAGCCTCTTCATTTGTCATCGCATAAATCAGAGTCTGAGTTCTTGGTTAAGAGCATTGGGGACGAGCAACCACTATACTATCGTCCTTGGTGTTGTGTTTACCGAAAGTGTAGGTGCTCTAGACTGATCATCTCTTTGGCTACACGGGTGACCTCGACTCATTTGGCCCCCTTGTCAGCCTAGGCCCAACTCAGAACAAGCATTTCAAAAGTGTCTCTACTTTCCACAATGGTAACATCTTCAGGATCTAACCCGACCATTCCAACCAAATCCACACAATATAAAACAAGTCCCTATTCAAGGGATCCAAACCAACTCAATCAAAGATAATTTCTCAAATATAGTTTCGAAAATCAAAATAAGTCCTCAATATACATACACAAAAACCAAATGAAATTCAAAATCCAAAATTAACAAAGATAAAATTCAAATTAGTATTTCAAAAGCAATTACAACCAATACCTCTACAAGGGTCTACTAATACCTCAAAATATAATTGAAGAAATCGATACCCGAAGAGGTACACAAAATATCTTCGGTCCAGCTCAAGGTAAAGGCTAACCTCCAAACTAAACGTCCTCTATAAAAATGAAATGAGATGGATGAGTATAAATAATACTAAGTGAGTGAAATAATATGTTATACAATAAATGAGGGGTGGGTGTGAATACATGTCATGTCCTGACCCGCAAGTTCGAGTATATGACAACCGCCACGTGATCTAGGAAAACGTGCAGTCACCAGAACATACCCCCAAGACCCCACAAGGCCATAAAAATATTCTCATTCAATCCAATGAGACCAACACATCGAACTTTCAATATTTTAAACAAAGTTTGACTTGAAAATATGTGTATGTAAAATATACAACCGATGAATTTTGTAAAAAGGCAGTTGCCAATCAGAGTTTCACTTCAAAATATGCCCTCCGATGGGTCCATCTAGAGCCTAAAAAATTCACATCTAGGAAAAGCCGATACCAACAAATGATCCCGGGAGCTTTTCCTCGACTGAATCTATCTAACTGGAGGGAATCTGCTCCTATGTCTACACTTCCCTTGAAAAAGGATAAAAGTGAAGGGGTGAATATGAAATACTCAGTGAGTGGAGTGCAATGGCGTGTTGTGACAGTAAATGAGTGGTGCATGTGGGAATGTCAAAACCACAATTTCCAACAAATCATCATTTCATAAATAGTATCATACGATTCAGCTTGTGATAGAAATAATAGATACATCCACAAGTTTTATACTTTCCATAAATCATGGGGTTTCCCTAAAGAAAACACTCCTGCCTAACGTTTGGCCGAACGTGGGCAAAAGTCCGCTAAGGGGTTTTCAATTCATTCATTTCATAACACTAATTTTTCCCTTTCTTGGTATTGACTCGTACCTCTCTGAGGTGCTATCCGAATAGTACGACGGGGATGCAGAAGGCCGCGACTACCTTCCTTGCCAAACAAACCCTCAACCACGTCACCACGTGGGGTCACTCCATGGGGGGAACAACTATAGTCATTTAGCATCACCAGCACCTTCATTTCACAATATCCAAATATTTTCCAATATGCCATAATCTCAGCAAATGGTTACCAAACCATATCATAATATTCATAAATGCAATTCACAAGAATAATGACACATATTTATTGACAAATGCAGTGGATGCATGTGTATTCAAACTCACATTTTGGGACATCCCACAAACACAAATCGTTGTAACAAATCATTTAAAAATCATTTATAAAAGAATTTATAAAAATCATTTTCTTGTTCAAGCACAACAGTCCGTCCACTCATAATGTTCGGGAGGGTAGTCACTCCTAGATTCCTCTACAGCTATAGTCTTGCCATGATCAGTCCGTTCGATTCCTAAAAGACATTATCAAGAAATAAAAATCATCAAGATTTATTTACAAGTTAACCCCCAAAATTCCAATCAGTCGAAATCTAATTTCTCCGCCATGTACTGTGACTTACTAGTCTCCAAATCCAAGTAAAGAACTAGATAAGTAAACTAAAGGATAGCATAGGAAAATGATAATACCTTAATTCTTGTCTCCAAGATACTTTTCCGTTCGAGTTTCATCAAACCCTAAAATTTTGCTCTCTCTTGAGACATCTCTACACTTTTAAGTTCTTCCATGATTATGACTAGAATCCAACTTTAGAAGATTGTATGAGTGGTTTGGAATATTAAATCTATAGACTTTCCTATAAATCAAATGAATTTGGAAGAAGAGAGGAACAAGGATCTAGAGAGAGAAAGGGAGAAGTGGAGTTCTCTAGATTCGTGAATTTCTGAAGTCTCCACCTCTTTTATCATTAAACTCATTTTCAATATTTATCTAGTGGTCCTTGTTCATTTCTCAATTTTATAATTGCCCCAACATGTTCTCTTGGCTTTTGAAAAAGTTAATACCATGAGTTAGTACTAGAAGTTGGATCTAGCTGGTGATATTGTGTCTACCGATGAGTAAAGAAAATTAGAAAGGAGAAATGCAATATGTGAAAATTAATTTAGAAATATTAATATTTGAAATAAAATATAAATGAGCCAATATAAAACCAAGAGGTTTGCATGGCTTGGTGGTGAGTATTCTTTTTGGAGAAAGGGTTGGTCATGGGTCCAAAACTCCATGGAAGCATGTTCGGCCAAGCAAAAATGGAATTTGAAAACAACTTATACAATTCTTCATGAATGACCGAAGGTAATGACCGAAGGCACCAAAAGGATGACCGAACGCAGCATTTGTTGAAGGATATCCGAAAAACAATGACTGAAGACACTTGTTGACCAAGGACATTGGATGACCGAAGGCAAAAATTCAATCAAGCATGACCGATCAAGGAACTTACTGATGAGACATCTATCGACAGAAAGGTTTAATTGTCTACTGATGGGAACGTTCAAATATCCAAACGGAGGAGTTTCACAGTATTATTACCGATCGGTTTTTTCAAAATCAATACTGAAAAACATTACTAAGGCAAGAACAATAACGAAAATAAAAATAAAAAATAAAAATAAAAGTAGAAGTAAGAAAATTTATTAAATTCATGGGTGGCCAAACAGGAGTAGAATAAATTGCACTGTCTAGAAAATTACAAATGTTGTCTACGACAACCAATCGAGATTGGAAAAATGTGAAAAATTGATCTATTGTTCGGTACCGATGGAACATGTGAAAATTTAGCAAAACGATTACCGAAGGAGTATTTCCATTTGCAAATGATAGCTTGTAAACTTATACCGATGGAGTTGTCAAAATATATATCAACAGATCTCAAAACTAGGCACCACCGATGGCCCCAATATTCACTATTGGAGAAATTATAAGTGAAGTGTAATATACCGAACGGTATAAAAAAATTGGGTGCACTGATAGAGATGTAGAAATTATAAAATATTCTATTTTCTCAACTCCACAGTCTATGGACAAGCCACACTTCACATTACACCGATGAGATAATAAATCACTAAGAAATGGTCACTATTAGCTACCGATAAAAAAAACCAAAATTTTGAATAGATTATTTACTATATAATAAAATCTCATCGAACAGGTAAATTCTCTTAGAAAAGTCAAATGCCATCAAATACTGATCACTGAATACTCCATTAACTGATTGCTTTACTGATCAGAAACTTTAAAATTTAGAAACTATTGGTCAAATATCTACAAGGGTTTTTTGGACAACTCAAGGAGTAGAAATTTACACTTATATTTAACTTTAGCTATTCTTTCACCATTTAACAAAATATAAAAATTCTAGATATGCCACTTAGAGTACACATCAAAAATCCAGACTTATCCGGTATTACAATTTCTACCCCCTAAAAGAAATTTTGTTCTCAAAATTTTAGAACATATTTATGCTTCAAATAACTGAGGATATTATTTTCTCATCGTCTCCTCAAATTCCCAATTCATTTATTGTATCTGGTTGTTCTTCCATAGAATTTGACTATCGGTATCTACTTATTTCTTAGACCTTTAACTTACTTCTCCAAGACAACTACTGGTTGGACTTCAAAATTCAAACCTTCTTTAAACTCAATTGGAGGAGTTTCAAGAATATGGAAGAGTTCTAGTAAATACTTTCTTTTATTTCTATAAATGGAGACTAAGTTAAGATAATTGAGAGTAATTCACAAAAATCATCTTCTAGGACCAAACTACCTCAATCTTATATCTATATGGTGTAGTATTTTTACAAATCCTCAAAGTTTTCCTACATTAGCAAATGCTAAGAGGTGGTAAATAAGTTTAAATCATTTACCAGAAATTTACTTCTCTTAGTTATGCATCTACCTCTCATAGACCTCAAATCACATATGTTATACAACTCTGTCCATTCTCATCTTGTTGTAAAACTCATTTGCACTTTATTTGTTCTATTTCTCCCAACAATCCAAAGAAACTCCTCATTTCACAGAAATTATTATGACACAATACTTCTCTAGATAAATTTATCTCCATGGTTTTGGATCTGAATCGATAACTTCTTCTCATATAACTAATTATTTTCCCTCATTCTATTTCCTGCCAAAACTACAAATATCCCTTCAAACTTTATGTTCATTTTAAATTCAACCATTAACAATTATCTCAATTAATTGACCCCCAACTTTTTAAACCAGACTCCAATTTCTCTTATTTCTAACTAAATCAAACCCATCTTAAAAATTATTTCTCCTATCCACTTATCGCAGTCTCCAAAATCTATATTTCTTACCAATAATTCACCCAAAATGTAATTGTTAATTACTAACAACTCTTTCTCAAGTGGGGTCATAGGTCTACTGATGTGTCTAACAAAACTCGCACGAATGAAAGAATTGTTGGACCCCATGTCAATAGATAAATTATGTGGGCTTCAACACCAAAGGTTTTTTTTTTAATCAATTAATATGAACCATTAAGTAATCATTAGGCAAATCTTATGACACACATTTCATATACAACTTCTATAACATTGCATGAATTTATTTTATAGAAACACTAATCATTCCAAGTGTTCTCCTACTAAGAGGCATGATAGTCTACAAAAGATAAGCTACTTTAGCTCACAATACTAGGACAACTCTAGGCACCTATGGTTAGAGGTATATCAGTTTCTTAGGACCCATTGGAGGCTTTCAAATTTTCTCAAAAACATTTACAAATACAAAAATCTTTAAAATCATTTGTAGATATCTGAAAACTTTTCATAACTTCAAAACCTTTGCACTGATTCCAATAAAATTGTCATGTCCTGACCCCCAAGTCCAAGCACATGACAACCATCGCGTGATCTAGGAATACGTGCAGTCACCAGCAAATACCCCAAGACCCCGCAATGCCATAGAAAGATTCTCATTCAATCCAATAAAACTAACACATCGAACTTTCAACATTTTAAACAAAGTTTGACTTAAGAAAATATATGTATGTAAAATATACAACCGATGAGTTTTGCAAAAATGCAGTCGCCAAAAATCAGAGTTTCACTTCAAAATATGCCCTCCGATGGGTCAATCTATAGCCTTAAAAAATTCACATCTAGGAAAAGCCGATACCAACAAATGATCCCGGGAGCTTTTCCTCGACTGGATCTATCTAACTAGAGGGAATATGCTGTTATATCTATACTTCCTCTAAAAAAGGATAAAAGTGAAGGGTTGAGTATGAAATACCCAGTGAGTGGAGTGTAATGGCGTGTTATAACAGTAAATGAGTGGTGCATGTGGGAATGTCAAAACCACAATTTCTAACAAATCGTCATTTCATAAATGGTATCATACGATTCAACTTGTGATAAAAATAACAAATGTATCCACAAGTTTCATACTTTCCATAAATCATGGGGTCTTCCTAAAGAAAACACTCTCGCCCAATGTTTGGCTGAACGTGGGTGAAAGCCCGCCAAGGGGTTTTCAATTCATTCATTTCATAATACTAATTTCCCCCTTCCTTGGCGTTGACTCGTACCTCACTGGGGTGCTATCTGGATAGTATGACAGAGATGTAGGAGGCCGCGTCTACCTCCATTGCCAAATTAACCCTCAACCACATCACCCCGTCAGGTCACTTCGTGGGGGGAATGACTATACTCATTTACCATCATCAGCACCTTCATTTCACAATATCTAAACATTTTTCAATATGCCATAATCTCAGCAAATGGATACCAAACCATATCACAATATTTATAAATACAATTCACAACAACAATGATACTTATTTATTCACAAATGTAATGGATGCATGTGTATTCAAACTCACATTTTGGGACATTCTACAAACACAAATCGTTGCAACAAATCATTTAAAAATCATTTATAAAAGAATTTATAAAAGTCATTTTCTCATTCAAGCACAATAGTCTATCCACTCACAGTGTTCAGGAGGGTAGTCACTCCCAAATTCCTCTATAGCAATAGTCTTACCATGATCAGTCCGTTCGACTCCTAAAGGACATTATCAAGAAATAAAAATCATCAAGATTTGTTTTCAAGTTAACCCCCAAAATTCCAATCAGTCGAAATCTACTTTCTCCGCCACTTACTGTAACTTACTAGTCTCCAAATCCAAAAAGAACTAGATAAGTAAACTAAAGGATAGCATAGGAAAATAATAACACCTTAATTCTTGTCTCCAAGATACTTTTCCATTTCAGTTTCTTCAAACCCTAGAATTTTGCTCTCTCTTGAGACATCTCTACACTTTTAAGTTCTTCCAAGATCATAACTAGAATCTAACTTTGGAAGATTGTATGAGTGGTTTGGAATATTAAATCTATAGACATGCCGATAAATCGAATGAATTTGGAAGAAGAGAGGAAAAAGGATCTAGAGATAGAAAGAGAGAAGTGGAGTTCTCTAGATTCATGAATTTCTAAAGTCTCCACCCCTTTTATCATTGAACTCATTTTTAATATTTACCTAGTGGTCCTTGTTCATTTCTCAATTTCATAATTGCCCCAACATGTTCTCTTGGTTCTTGGAAAATTTAACACTATGAGTTAGTACTAGAAGTTGGATCTAGCTGGTGATATTGTGTCTACCGATGAGTAAAGAAAATTAGAAAGGAGAAATGCAATATGTGAAAATTAATTTAGTAATATTAATATTTGAAATAAAATATAAATGAACCAATATAAAAGCAAGAGGTTTGCATGGCTTGGTGGTGAGTATTCTTTTTGGAGTAGGGGTTGGTCATGGGTCCAAAACTCCATGGAAGCATGTTCGGCCAAGCAAAAATGGAATTTGAAAACAACTTATGCAATTCTTCAAGAATGACCGAAGGCAATGACCGAAGGCACCGAAAGGATGACTAAACGCAGCATTTGTTGAAGGATATCCGAAAAACAATGACTAAGGACACTTGTTGACCAAGGACATTGGATGACCAAAGGCAAAAATTCATTCAAGCATGACCGATCAGGGAACTCACCGATGAGGCATCTACCGACAAAAAAGTTTAATTGTCTACCAATGGGAAGGTTCAAATATCCAAGTGGAGGAGTTTCATAGTATTATTATAGATCGATTATTTCAAAATCAATACAAAAAAAACATTACTAAGGTAAGACCGATAACAAAAATAAAAATAAAAAATAAAAATAAAAAATAAAAATAAAAGTAGAAATAAGTAAATTTATTAAATTCAAGGGTGACCGAACAAGAGTAGAATGAATTGCGCTATCTAGAAAATTACAAATGTTGTCTACGGTAACCAATCGGGATTGGAAAAATGTGAAAAATAGATCTATTGTTTGGTACCGATGGAACATGTAAATATTTAGCAAAATGATTATGATGGGATATTTCCACTTGCAAATGACAACCGGTAAACTTATACCGATGGAGTTGTCAAAATATATATCAACAGATCTCAAGACTGGGCACCACCGATGGCCCCAATATTCACCGTTGGAGAAAATATAAGTGAAGTGTAATATACCGAACGGTATAAAAAAATTGGATGTACTGATAGATATGTACAAATTATAAAATATTCTATTTTTTCATCTCCACAGTCGACAAACCACACTTCACATTACACCGATCAGATAGTAAATCACTAAGAAATTGTCACTATCGGCTACCGATAAAAAAAAAAATCAAAATTTTGAAGAGATTATTTACTATACACTAAATCATCACCCAACAAGTAAATTCTTTTAGAAAAGTCAAATGTCACCAAATATTGATCACCGAATACTCCATTAACCGATTGTTGTACTGATCAGAAACTTTAAAATTTAAAAGTTATCAGTCAAGTATTTACAAGGGTTTCCCGAACAACTCAAGATGCAGAAATTTATACTTATATTTAACTTTACCTATTCTTTCACCATTTTACAAAATATAAAAATTCTAGATATGCCACTTAGAGTACACATAAAAAATGTAGACTTGTCCGGTGTTACAATATATCAAATAATATTTCCAAAATCTTTTTTATCATAAATTAAATAATTAGATAATAAATCCAATCATTATAATAAGATAAAATTTATACATCCAATATATTTTACATTTTTCAAAACAAGGGGCAATCAAAATCATTATTCCCGACAAAAATCTACAATGACCTAGGACGAAACTGCCAAGGAGTTTTAGTAATTTAAATTCATAAATACTCATATCCTTGATATTGGATATGGTATTTTATTGGTGGTGCAATCAACTATCCCACAACCTTATTTACATTTGGCCATAGGGGCATCGCATGTGTTCGGCTACCTCCTATGGTTTACTAACCCTACTATGTCCCCCGTCGAGTCACACCGTAGAGGGAAATAACTAGTCATTTAATAGGGGTTTAGCTCTCACCCCAAACCAATCATATGCACCATTTCACATGGTTCACAAATCCATTTCATGTGCCAAATTTAATTTAACAATTTTTCAAACTAAGTCATATTCAATACATTGCGTAAAATATGACACATTATTCATTTATAACAAATTGGATCCATAAATATATCAAATTCACATATAGGGACATTCCATACGCACAAAGTATTTCAAACTTATTTAAAAATTATTTTAAAAAATCAAGTAAAACATTTTATTCATTTAAAACATAACATATAATTCACTCACCTCTTGGGAGGGTGTCCACTTTCAACTTTTTCAACCAAATAACAATTATCCCTCCTTTAACCTTTCAAAAGTCTTAACCGAATTCCTTGGCCACAAATTAATAATTAGGTTAAATTTGACATTAGAAATAATTAGTATCCTATCACCAATTCATAACTTCAATATCTTAACTTCATAATTTCTCAATTTCCCTCCAATATTATACACTAAGCACAAATCTACTAATTTTATCCAAAAATTCTCTAACTCTCAATATAATTCTCAAATCTTAAATTTCTATGGTTTACACATATATGTTTCCAAAATTAATATTGACATGTAAATATCACAAATAACACAATCTAGTTCACAATTCATGTCAATTTCCACATATACAATCTATTGTGAAAAACCCTACATTTTTAACATTATCATAACTATGTTCAAATTGTTCTAATAAACAACAAAGACCTAGGAAAACAATTTTTCATTGAACATTTCCCTCAATTTAATTATTATACAAATCCTAAACCTAAACCCCCAAATCTAATCCTTTCAATCTCAACATAATAATTCAAATTCGTACTAAAAAAGCATAAATCTAGGTTGGAAGAGTAATATTACCTCTACGGAAGTTACAAATTTCATCCAACATCAAACCTTGCCAAAATCCTAACTTTTCTCCCTCCTCAAACTTCAAATCTCTCTCTTTAAACCATCAACCATTGAGTTTTTTAAGAAGTTTAGGGTGTAGATCTAAAGATTTTGGAATGATTTTAGTTGATTTTGTAGAGAGAGAGAGAGAGAGAGTGAGAGTGATGAGATGGAGGGAGAAGAAGAAAAAAAATGGGATTTGAGGGGAAGGGGCCTCTCAGGTGAATAGGGGGAAATGTGAGAATGGGAGGGAAATGGGTAGGGGTGGGGCCCAACACTTGTGTGTTGGATCTTTTTTTTTTATTTTTTTCCCTTTTCTTTTTTGATATTACACTCTCTTTTTGTTTCCATTAAAGACCAATCAAAACACCACAAAACCCACACTCTAAAGATTTCAAAACTCAAAATCCAATCTCTAGAAAGTTAGATCTAGTAAGAGATTTGAACCTAGGGTTTGATGTTCACTCAATTTGAGGGGAAATTGGTGACAAAAATTTAGAAATTGGACAAAACTGATCAAGACATTACTCTTGTTGTGGAGAAAACTGGGAGTGGCTACGTACCCTCCCTAACATAGTAAGTGGATAGTTGTATTGAGTATGAATGATATAAGATTTTAAAATTATAATTTGTGAAATGAATTTTGAAATGGATTTGATATACTTTGTGATTGTGGTGTGCCCAATTTAAATGATTTGATTTATCCATGACTATATTCTTGATTTCTTGAATTATTTGCATCATGTTACAACTGAATTATGATTATGAATTGTGAAATTTTATTCCATTTGAATGGTTACAACATTGAAATGTAAAATAAAATTTTATAACATGGTACATGAAAAAAGGACTATAGTATAAGTCTTCCACGAATCTGGACCAACAGGGCGGTGTGGTAAAGATTGAGTTAAAATTTGGCTTAAAGGTGGCGGGATGGAGAGTCTCTCAAGCTAGTCATGACAACATGGTTACACCTTACGAAAACTCTAGGCCAATGCCATAGAATAAGGATTATTTTATAAAAAATTGTGAAAAAAATTTCTTAGCAAAATCTACCAATAGCCATTAATAGAAATATGTTTTTGGCAAACCACAAGAAGATTTGAAAGGAAAATGAAATGGATTGTTGATGGAAACATTTGACTCATGAAAGATTTATTTTAAATTTATTTTATGCAAATGACATTTGGTATTACAATTACATGATTTTGATATGCTCATTTGACGCAACCACCCATACTTCTCATTTATGTTTAACATGTTCATGCACTCACTGAGTATTTTATACTCACCCTTCCATTTCTATCTCGTTTTAGAGGAAGACTAACTTTGAGACATAGACACCTTCCTTGCCAGTCCGAAGAAATTACTTTTGTTGATCTCCTATAAGTATTTGTCATGTGAGAATTTTTAGAAATTATGTGGATTGGATCCATGGAGGGAGCTTTGTAAACTTTTAAAAGATTAGTTTTGGCAAAAAATTTGCTTGTTTATTTTGGCTAATGTTGAGAAACCTTTACTTGCTCACCTTGGAACTCCTTTTATTTGGTGTAAAGTTTCATTTGCAAGGATTTTTTTTTTATTGGGGTATTTGGATTATTTAATAGATTATTTGAATTTATTTTAAAAATATTTGGAATATTAAAATGTCTTGTGGTACCTCAGGATATGGAGTAGGTTCACACGTGTTTGAGGATATGCGGTGATTGTCGCATACTCAACCAAGGGGTTGAGGCATGACAAGGGCAATTGATATTAAAGTTTCATAAATAATACATAAAATAAATAGGTTCATAAATAATTCCAAAATATTTATAAACTAAAAATAAATATTTTAAGTTCATAAATATTCTAAAATATTTAGAAATATTACAGTTCATACATTTTCAAGGAACAATTTCGCAAATATATAAATTAAATATATATATGTGACAAAATATTTTAAAAATTCATAAATAATTAAATATTTTTTGGATTTATAAATATTAAAATTTTTTGGGTTTATTTAAATAGTTGTTAACAATTCATAAATATTTAATTATTTAAATAATTTTTTGAGTTTATATATATGATAAAATTACAATAACTGAAATAGTTAGAGATAATTTTGTTAAATCATGTTTTTATTTTTTTAAAAAAAAGATACATAATAGATAACTAAAAGCTACTGTCAGCAATTTCTTTTTTTTTTCTTTTTCTATTAGAAAATATCTTTTTCAAACATCTTTTGAAAAATTGTTTGGTGTAGCTGTTCAAAAAAAAAAAAAAAAAAAATTGTTTGGTCATACTTTTAAGTTTTATCTGTATTTAAACTGAAAATTAGTTAGGCCAACAAAAACTAATATATGACAATGGTAAGAAATAATTTTGTATTGCATCTTTTTTCCTTTGATGAAAAAAAAAAAAAGAATGTCTGTCTTATATCAAATTATAAAATGTAGAGCAAAAAAAAAAAAAAAAAAGATCCGTTAATAATCATCTCGTAAACAGATCATAATTTTGTCATTTTTACCATAAATGAAATTATATTATTGTTCGGTTCTATGTTGCTCTTCATAAATTTCTTACAGGTAGCTGTCAATGAAAGGAAATCAGCAATACTAAACTTATATAAATATATATACACACATATATATAAATATGTATTTTTTGTTAGTGTTCATGAAGGTCCAAATATTAAATTTCAAAAAAAATATATTTGTATAATATAAGTTTTTTACCATTCCGGCGTCTTGCGAGGGCAATACTAAATTTATATAAAACCATGAGGAGAAAGCCAACAAATACATGGAAGTAGCCCCACAGACCCATTGGTTTCTGTGCTGCTTTTGAAAAACATGCGCCGGCATGAACATGAGACCACAACTCAAAGCAATTATCAGCAAGGGACCCCTCTGTGCGGTTGAGTTCAACACGCTGCCTTGCGTTCCAGCTGACCATTATTACTCTTCGAATCAAAACCAATTGCTTCTCTTCATTAAAATTTTAAAATCCACAAGAATTTATTTTTTATTTTTTTTCTCTGATCATCTTACCCGTACATTTGATCCCTTTTGCCGTGTAAAATCCGCGGGTTAGTATATGTATCGGTCATTTTCCAGCGTTTGATAATGACAATTGAATTGAAATTTTCAAGCATATTAAAATTTAGGATTCGAAGAGAGATTTTTCTAAGTTGTAATGGAAATTTTTTACCCGTAGACAGTGGATTTTGCTCTTCTGAACTATATAAATTTTGCCATTCTCTTTGCTTCTTGTGTGATTCTGCTTGTTATTTAGTTTGTTTGATGGTTTAATATTTACAAAGGAAATAAGATCTGTGACTTTTAAGACACGCCCAAAAATGAAAGATTTTTTTTTTTTTTTTGGGAATTTTTGAGTTTTAATAATTGAAAGTGTGATTTTTTTTTGGTAATTATCACCACTTTTGAGGCGATAGTATGTACTACACATTAAAGTTCTCCATCTGATTGCAGTTATTAATCATGCTGGTGTCGTTTGTCAAATTATGCCAGCTTCAATAGCCTTGATGTATGGTTGAAGCTAGGGGTCCTACTTACAAGTGCACGTAATGATAGGATAATTATATTTTTTATTAAAAATCTTTGATTTTTTATAAATAGAAAAAAAGATATTGAAGAATAAATCTTCAAATTAGATTATATAATTGTTCAAATTAAATTAGTCAACGTTTTAGATATCAATGGTTAAATACTCTAAAAGAAAAGAAGTCAATAGTAAGATTATCCAAAATTTATAATAATGTGCATCAGTAATCATATTTAAATTTTAATAATTATAAAAATATTTATATTTTATAACTTTACATTTATAATCCTTCCATCTAACCAAAAAAAAAAATAATTACATATTAATATGTATCTTAATTTAATTTAAAAATAGCTTCATACATTAAGAGTCATGGACCCCTTTGACACTAAATGGGGGCATCAAACTCAAGCCATATATATATATATATATTTGGGTCTACACGGGACACTTCCCCGACAGCCTAATGTCTAGGGTTTCATTCTGATTAATTCGAATCAATCCGTCTGAGTTCTCCCTTCGAAAGATAGAGATCTCCCAAACGTAATTTACTTCATGTTTAAATCACGAGTCAAACTCATATCCTTAGTTAAGAGTTGAATAACATATCTACTCGATCAACTCTATGTGGGTAAACTCGAATATTTTAAATAAAATTATTCACATGGGGTTGTTTGGATGCCTTTGAAAATATTTACGAAAAATTATCATTTTTTATTACTTTTTTTATTCAAACTCCCTAAGTGTTTTAAAATAAATTAAAAGAATAATTGCCCAAAATAAAATTGGCTACAATCAATATCTGAAAAATTTTGAAGACCTTTTCTTGTTATTCCCGTAATAGTGTGTTTGACAATAAGGAAAGGAAGTGAAAGGATGAGAAAAAGAGGGAAGGGGAAACAAAATTAAAAATCACGTTTGATAGTAAACTATGTGATGAGAGAAAAGAAAAATAAAATTAAAATAAAAAATCATATTTAATTAAACGAGAGAAAAGAAAGAAATATAATCAAAAAGTACTTTATTTTATCATTTCTCTCTTTTATTAGATTTTTAAAATATAGGATATAAAAGTAAATTTAGTATTTATAATTTTAAAAGGGAATTCTCCTCTCCAAAACTCACCAATTTGATGGAATTAAAAATTTAGATTTGAAGGGTTTCATAGAAACCCTCTCTTTTCCTTCCTACAATTAATTGCTTTGCCAAACATGAATAAATTCTTTAAAAACTCTTTCTTTCTCTTATTTTCCTATCAAAACCCTTCGTCCAAATGGACTATAAGAGAGTAAAGGAAACAAATGAGTGACATAGATTTCGTTGCCCTACATTTACTAACAAGATTTAAATTTTAATTTAAAGTACATCTAATATTAAAATAGATATTTATGTATTCCAACATCTAGTTAATCTAATGGTTGTCACAAATATCTCTTAAATAATATTTGAAGTTCAAATCTTGTATTTGGAGAAAACATATATAGGGAGAGGTTTGTCTGTTAAAATTCCAATCCGACTTTAATCAGATTTAATTAAATACAATATGATTATCGAATATTTATGGTTTATTAAAAAAATAAAGACATTTAGTAAAAAAATAACTTTATCATTATTATTATTATTATTATTATTATTATTATTGCCAATAAAAAGCTTACAAAAATCAAACCATATAAATAATTTAAATATAAGATTCCTAAATTAATAGAACTTATTTTTTTCGTAACAAAAGTGACAAACCTGACCAAATCAAAAGTTTATTGAAAGTTAATACCGCAACCCTGGTTGCATCTTCCTAGACTTTAAGCATGGTCGTCATATAGGTTCTCTCTCTCTCTTATTTTTCTTTTTGTTACAACAGATCGAATCCCGGATCACGGGATCGAGAGAGATGACTATTGCTACTGGGCTGTACCCTTACAGACCTCTCTCATTCGACTTGAAAATTTGGTGAATTAGCACTCCCACATGTCTCATGCCTGACCAATGATTAACGCGTCCAAAAACATAAAATAAGCCAAATATGTACTGTTTATCATCTATAAACTCCGTATAAAAATGTACTAGGTAGGAATAATTTTTTTTTTCAACTATAAGTTCATTTTATAATTTTCAAGTGACAGAATCTCTCTCCCTCTCTCTTGTTCAATTAGGCATAATTTTTTTAAATGAATTTGATGGCTGTTGGTTAATGCCTTTGGAACCATATTGTTGGGCATACTGTTTCATTCAAAATTAGTTATTGTTATTAAAAATGTATGAACAAAATTATAATACCATATTAAAGATAAGAATTAGTATAATAATAAAAAATCTTAATAATTTATAAATTTAATAAAATATTATAATAGGCTGAGTTTAAATTAAGAACTTATTGTTATAAATATGAAAATAAAAAATTCAAATATTTTCAAAATCAAATCAATTATTGATTTATTTTAATATATAATTTTTTTTAATAATTGATTTGATTTTGATACATAATATTTTTGAATACTTCTTTCAAATTTAATACGATAATGAAAATCACTTGAATTTGAAAGAGTTAATATATTACAAAGGAATTATTGGATTTCATTAAGGCCCAATACTGATAGGTGTGATGATATAAAAAATTTGATAAAAACAGTGACAATGAGAATCTGATAATATCAAATGAGTATTAAATGATTTAGTTAATGACACTGAACCTAGATATAGGATCTTAGAAAAAAAATCTAAATGTGTTTTTTCAACCCTTTCTACAAAACAAGTTTTGGTACTATATTAAAATTATTTGAATATAACTTATATTAAAAATGAGAAATAATATAATAATATGAAATTTTAATGATCCATTGAGTAAAATATTGTAATATATATTGAGTTTATATAAAAAATTTATTAATATAAATATGAAAATAAGAAAGTTAAATGTTTTAAAATTAAAATTACTTATTAATTTATTTTATTTTTAATAATTGATTTGATTTTAATATATAATATTTTTAATAATTACTTTGTAGTAAAAAAATACAATTGGAAATACAATTAATAAATAGGATATTTTCAATTCAAAATGACCCTTTATTGTTCGTTTTATCCACTTGTGTTGATCTATTTCTTCGCACATTGACAGAATGATCGGGACTGCAGGAGACTTTTTGAGGGGGCGTTTCCAAAAATTGTCGGTGTGATTAGATGACTTGAAAAGGTTAATTCCGTAATTAAGACATAAAACCAAGGCGCAAAATGAATTCCTACCTGACGCATTTTGCATTCTCTTCCCCCTCCACCCCGCGGCTTTGAACGCGGCATTGGTTTTGGCTTTTCATTTCACTTTCTCTCCTGTCTCCCTCTCTCTAACACTCAAACAGCACCAACACTTCTCTCTCTCTCTCTCTCTCTCTCTCTCTCGATTCTAACAACACCAGCAGAACAGACACCATATAATCTAAGCAACAATTAAATGGTTAATTAATGGTATGCTATATCAGAGCGAGCCAACAGTAGATCGTGATCAATTCACTCTGTATCTGTCTCTCTTCTCTCGTGAAGTTCTATCTAGGTAAATTCCAATAATTCCTTTCTTTGATCTGCAACCACATATGCTTTTATAAACATACTTTCTTCATTAATGTCTAATGTGCTGATTTCCAAATTAAATGCACTCTTTGCGATGATGAGAG
The DNA here is from genome assembly GCA_037126225.1 of Dillenia turbinata. Lineage (NCBI taxonomy): Eukaryota > Viridiplantae > Streptophyta > Magnoliopsida > Dilleniales > Dilleniaceae > Dillenia > Dillenia turbinata. The sequence continues at coordinate 2,186,786 of JBAMMX010000022.1, forward strand.
TCTTTTGTATAGCAGATCATGTCTTAATTTATCTGTCTCTCTTCTCTCGTGTGTCTTTTGTATAGCAGATCATGTTTTGGCGAGATGAGAGTCGAGAAGAAGAGGAAATGATATGTGGTTTTACATATCGGCCGATGGAATAAAGAAATTGACAATTGGTGCTGGTGGTGGCGACGAGAGATCCGTCGTAGGGAGCCAAGGGAAGTGGTTGGTGGAGGCGATGAAAGGAAAAGGATCATCCACGGCTCTGAATCGTCGTCTTTCCTATAGAACGTTCTTGCCCGCTGTTCTGTTTTTTGGAATTCTTTTGCCCTTTCTGTTTCTCGGAATTCCCTTTCTTGTCCTCGAATCAGCCACTCTTTGCTCTTCTTTGGGTCCCCTCCTCTCTCTCTCTCTCTCTCTCTCTCTCTCTCTCTCTCTCTCTCTCTCTCCCCAAATTTTCTTTTTATTTATTTATTTTTCCAAAATTATACTCATTTGTTATGTGTCCATGATGGCAATGATTTTCACTGTTTTATTCGAAAATAAATACTTATATTTGTATTGGAGATTCTGAAAAATAACTTGAGACGTCTTTATTATTATAATTTCATTTTGTATTTTTTTGTATTTTTTAAAATTTTGAAAAATCAATTTATTCTAAGTGTTGGAATTTTTTTTTTCCTATTCATAAGAATTCAAAAATATCTAATACAATCTCTCATTTTGCCTTTGGGGGTGGGGAAAGAAAGTAATTCATGATATAAATTTTCAATTATTTGTGACGTTAAATTTATATTTAACTCTCCTCTCTCTCTCTCTCTGTCTCTCTCTCTATTTACTAAGTTTGGGTTTTGAATGATCTGCCCTTTTCGTGCAGATTGTATAGGAGGATGGAGGTTTTTCGGCGGGAGTGACCCATCCCTGGTAAGGATTCTTTTCATACTGACCAAAATGCCCTTATTTAAATTAAATTTTGGACCTTTTCGACTCGGAATTTTAAGGAAGTTTATGCTCAAGTACAGGTTGAAATCAGAATATGCGATTTGCAGAGGAATTAATCGGTAAATGTGCCACGTAGATTTATAAGGGTAGAACAGTAAAATTACAGGAGTTTATTTTGTGGAGCTTACGGGTCAAACCAACTTAATCTTTATTACACCATTTTTGCACAATAAACAAATTATAATTTTGATCAAACCAACTTAATTTTTATTTGATTAAATTTAATTTTGTTTTATTGATTTGTTGACAATGTCGATTCATAATGTTCAATGGCCATTTTCAATAGTAATTTTGACATATTTCTCTATATATAAAAATATGGAGGGAAAAACACGAATATTGTGGGGGTATTTAAGTAATTTTATCTGTGGTAGAAGTTAAAAACCAATGTTTCTTTGTATGATGACCTTTATATATATACATATATATTCTTTTCCAAATTTCATGCTTTCATTAAATAAATTCTTTTTTTTTATCAAAAACTTTTAATTTTATAGATATTTTAGGGAAAAACATAAAAGCATTTTGAGACCAGTGATCTAAAAGGAACAGCCAAAAGGGGGTCTTCATGTGATTGTATGTAACAGTTATATCTATTTTTTTGTTTCTTTGTAGATGTATCAATAATGTCAATATTAACTCATGATTTTTTTTTAAAAAAAAATTTCTTTTATACATCACTAAAAATGGATGTTCTTTTCTTTTAACAAAAGAAGTAAATATATAATATAAAACGACTACCATTTTGGGTTTATCCCCATTTTGCATCCAGCTTGTTTTTCCCCATTTTGTTTCCCTAATTTGTCTCAAATACTCCTGAATGGACTTAAAAATGTTCATGGTTTCCAATTTTTTTCACTGTTTATTTTAAGAAAAACATAACATACATAATTGGCCTCCGAAAGTATTCAAGGAAACGAAGAGTAACATTGCCACACCGTTTTTAATGATAAGAGATTTTTGATAAAATTTTAGATATTATTATCCCTAAGATGCACATATTAAAAAATGAATCATCGTCCATAAAACACGCAATTTTTTCAAAAATAAAGTTTAATTTTTAACCTTGATTGCATTAAAAAAAATAATAATGAAAAATCGGGGGCAGAATAGAGTGATAGTGAAGGAAAGAGCGGAATTTGTGGAAGGAGGTGGCGTCGGTGATCTCTTTCTTCATGATCTTGAGTTGATTTCAGTAACACGTGGTTGGTTGCATTTTAGTCCATGTTTGTCAAGCTCCCAATCCCACATGCCTTCTCAATACTATTTTTACTACATAATAAAATATTAAAAATATTTTCCACTCTCTAATATTTTGCATTTTGGTCTCATCAAACCCACAATTTCAATTATCCTGGGCATCGGAAGCAGCCAAACTAGATCTGGTCCCGCCGCCAAGCTCTTTTCTCCCTCATTTTTATACATTTCCTTGCTTTCATGGCAAGTCATTTGCCTTTTTGCACTCTGATGTCATCAATCGTCAACACGTTTTTGGCCTTTTTCTGCTTTTATATTGAAAACAACTTTAGGGTTCCGTTCAGTTCAGTACAAGCATTCCGTTAGTTTTTTCTTTCTGATTTCAATTTTTACTTTTATGTTTATATTTAATCTTCCAACTACAAAGGTTTAAAACCTAAGTGAAATAAAAAATTCGTCAAAGACGCTTTTTTTTGGGTCCCAAGAGGGCTCCATTTGGGAAGTTTAGGTTACATCATTACAAAAAATTATTTTGATAAGTTTAATCAATTTTATAAATTAAATTTCATTTTTACTTGTGAATTTTAGTATTTTTATAAGATTTTTTCTTTTTCCTAAAAATTAGTAAAATAAAAAAATAAATTGAGATAAAGGACTGAGCCATGATTACTTGGGTGGTATTTTTTTCCCTTTTGTTTTCAACTTTTTGTTTAATGAAAAATGAATCATTTTAATGGTATAAGCAAATTTTTTTTTTTGTTTTTTTTTTAATATGATATGTTGATAAGAATGCTTACTGATGTTATTCGAATGTAAGTTTGGGACGTCACAAATATTATGACCCATTTATAATTATATTATTTAACAATAATTTAATTTTTCATAAATTACTAATTTTTATCAATACTCATATTTTTATTTAATAGTATTTAATTTAATATTAAATACCGTTAACTTATTACATAACAATGTCATTTTATTTTAAGAATTATTTAATCATTTAACCATATATACTGATAAGCAAAATAGATGCCTTTACAATGTTTAGTACAGGTCCAGAAAATATAATACTTAGGTGTAGATGCTCCATTTGCCCGCATGCGACCTTAGCCCGTTGCCGCCCTCTATTCCTAAAGAGGGAAATATTAACAACGTTGTAGTTTGTCCGGTTATTATAGATCGAAAAGTATAGTATCTTTCGAGGTTTAATTTTGAACAAGATACAAGAATTGATACATTATGACTGGATTAATAACAGATGATAATGATACATTTGGATGGCATGTTACTGAAATTTTCGGAATTGATTTTGAAACTTTGCGTGAGACCCATTTATTAATTGTGTGTTGTGTGCCTGCTATAATGAAGCTAAGAAACGAGCTGACGAGAGCGTTGACGGAGGCAAAAGAAGCCGGTGTGAGTGGGAGTGGAAGTGAGGGAGTAAAAGGAACGGGAACGGAGGGTTCTTCTTCTTCGTCTAATCCCACGTCATTCAATGATCTTGTGGGGGATGTTATGACATCCAATCGACCAGATCTTAGGGCTTTTGCTTTCAAAACCAAAGCTATGGTACGTACTTACGTGTTTGTTTTCTCTGTTTTGTCTCTACAAAGCCTTTATTGCATATTGCACTAGTTTTGTTCCCTTGTGCTTCATTTTGTACCAAGTGGCTAGTGGTAGCACAGTCTGAATCTGAATCTAAACGAAACCCACTTGGAATCATTCAAATCTCACCCCTTGTTGATATATATACCGCATTGAATTGTATGGTTATGATTAAATTTTGACACATCATATTTGTGAGAAATAGGTAATAGAGGAAAATGGAGATAATCTTCCCAAAAATCATTGTCTCCAAGATGACAATTTCTCTCTCTCTCTCTCTCTCCCCCCTCCCTCTCCATTTTCATTACCAACGTGAGTGTTCAAGATAATTGACAAATCAATTGGAAAGAAAGTTTCTTTTACTTAAAAATCTTAACAAAATCTTTTTCCACAGTTTGTAGTGGGAAAAAAAATTAGAGAAGTCGTATATTTATATATTTTGGGTTTGTAGGAATTTGAAGATTTATTGAATTTGTGTGAAATGGGAGTATTTTAACAATAAACCAAATGAAGAGTGTAAATTTTGAGTAAACTTATTGAGTTCACTGGAAAGAGATCAAACGTCTAATTAACCCACCAAAATCTCTGTAAGAAATCCTTAAGCGGAAAAAAAAAAAAAAACCTATAGCTACTAGTCTTAGAAAATTATTTTAAAAAACATTATAATTGACAATAGTTTTAACCAATTCACACTACTTTTTTTCTGGAGATAATAATACCCAGTCACAATTGGAGATTGCAAGCTGGAGTAAAGTAAAATAAGGAATGAACACATCTAGGAGAATGGGATATACTGGATTGGCAAATTGTGGTGAAATGTCCCTCAATTGACAGCCAGAAAATATGACCATTAAAAAAGAAAAAGGACAGATTGCATCAAAATGCTATCTAGCAGACTCGAGACTTTTTGTGGGCTGTATTTCAAGGTTGGCTGGGAAATTTTTCCTGTGGAACCGCTGCAGACAGTAAAATAGTATGGGCGCTTCTGTGAAGCATGTGATCATTGGCAAGTCCGTTATAAGCCAAGTTGCAAGGATAGGATTTTTATTTTTTTTGGACCAAACAGCAATAGGAGAAGGTCCTGGGAATAGTTCTCTTGTTCCATCATTATCAGCTTTCAATTATAGGCCATGTCTTTTTGTGCTAAAGTTTGATGTCCCCCTGTTCCTTTTTTCCTTTGACAATGGTTATACTTGCCAGTCTCCTTTTTGGCTCTTCCATCTGAAATGCTTATTTCAGGACCGCAAGCTTTTAAGAAAATCCCAAACATTGTTAGATCGAATTATTAGATGTAAATTGTCTATTTGTTACACTTGCATCTAGTTCTGAGGATGCAATTAGATCTTTTATTTTTCTGAGACTAGTAAGCTGGCCCAGAAAATTTGGATCTCTTGCACACCAGCTAGATCACTTTAGTTTGGCGGGCCCAGACGGATCATGGTTGAGAACATTTTGAGTTAAGGAATTTTTATTTTCTTTAAATTAAAATAGAAAGGGGAGAGCCCTATAAAATATGTTATATTGAATAAAACCTCTTGTTTGGAAGAGGAATGTATGGTCCTGGTTATTTTGGTATATAGATTGTAATTACACTTTAGGTCATTAGCTTTACTTGTTCGACGGATGGAATCTCGAGTGATTTCCTTTTCATGTCTTAGTCTTGCCATTGGATCATTTTTGAAGCAGTGGTGCTTTCCAGTAGCATTTTGTGCGGAGGCAGACGAACAGCTTTATCCTGAAATCTGTTCTCTCGGGAACTAGGTCAACATGTAATCATTCACACGTCCACATAATTGTGCAGCAACTTCTATGAAACCTAAATTTATTTTGTATAAGAGTTTATAAAATAGCAAAACATTTGAATAAGTCCTTAATTCTTTATAATTGGTGATTGGATTTTAGTTTAAATTTTTGCTGCATATAACCAATATTTTGGTGTAGCTTGCATATGCATTTTTCTTTTACTTCCCAACAGAACAAGGCTGTGTCTAACGCAAATCTAACATTTTCCATCGTTCAACTTCACTTTCCTCTCATTTTTATCTTTGGGTTAATTTTGAAATGATTTTCACAGAAAACCTTGCAGATTACATGCTATGGGATTCATGTAAACTGCATGTCACATAATTGACTTTGAGACAGGCTGGGGCCATGTTTTCTTGGCCCCACTTGGCTCTGCCAGCATAAGGCGCTCTCATATCTAAACCTGTTTATACAGTAACTGTAGGCAAGTTTAAAGTAATGTAAACATTTCATAGGATGAAAGTAGGTGTTTACTAATGAGACAGAAAGCTGTTACCTGCAGCTTCTTAAGTTTGTGAATGTGGCTCACATGTGCTACTACTGACTAGATGCTTGAAAAAACCTGCTTGCAAGAATTGCAACAGGCACGCATCTTAGGATGGTCTAAGAGCGCCTACATGTGGAGTATCAGCATCTCAAAAGAAATTGTGCTGGAGAATGAAAGTGACTTTCATGTTTTGCTTGCACAACTAATAAAAATTGCTGTCCTTAAAATCTTAGTGCTATCTTTGTTACGATTTTCCCTATTAATAACTAGATGACTGCAGAGTCAAGCTGATCTATCCGTCTAGACATCATGCTTGTATTAATTAGAAATTTACATCCAACAGAATATCCATGTTCACCCTAGTGCTTGCGTTTATGCCACTCCAGCTATATTGTTAGCCATTGGAATTAGAAATAGATACTCAAATCTCAGAAATGATTCCCTTTTTTGGTGCAGCTTTTAAAGATGGAACACAATGTTCAATTAGCCCGACGACGTGCTTATATTTTCTGGCATTTAGCTTCCCATGGTGTACCCAAGAGCTTGCATTGCCTCTGCTTAAAGTTGGCTGAGGAATATGCAGTTAATGCCATGGCCAGGTCTCGATTACCTTCTCCTGAATATGTTTCCCGTCTGGCTGACCCTTCCTTCCACCACCTTGTTCTCTTAACTGATAATGTCCTAGCTGCATCTGTAGTCATCTCTTCTACTGTTACAAACTCAGCGAATCCTGAGAAATTAGTATTTCATGTGGTTACTGACAAGAAAACTTACACTCCAATGCATGCATGGTTTGCAATAAACTCGATTGAATCAGCAGTGATTGAGGTTAAGGGATTGCATCAATTCGATTGGTCTCATAAAGTAAATGTTGCAGTCAAAGAAATGCTAGAAATCCATAACTTGATCTGGAGTCATCATTACAGCAATTTAAAAAAAGAGGACCTTGATTTTGAAGGGGACCATGAAAAAAAGTTGGGGGCTCTTAGCTCCAACCCTGTCTCCCTCCTGAATCATTTGCGGATTTATCTTCCTGAGGTGATCACTCATCTATACACTTTTTTGTATTGTATCACCCTCTTCTGTGTTGTTTTAATTTTATAGGTGAGGGAAAGTAATTTTGATAATCTCTTTTTGCAAATGCCTCTTCAGCTGTTTCCAGAGCTTGAGAAGATAGTATTCTTGGATGATGATGTTGTAGTTCAACATGACATATCACCTCTGTGGCAGTTGAATCTCAATGGAAAAGTACTTGGTGCAGTTATTAACGCATGGTGTGCAGATGATGAAAAAGAAGACCGCTGCCCAAACAGGACATACAAGGACTACTTCAACTTTTCAAACCCGGAAATATTGTCCAACTTTAATAATGATATATGTGGATGGTTGTATGGGATGAATGTCTTTGACCTTCATGCTTGGAGAAGGACCAACATCACGGCAACATACCACCTTTGGCTTAGACGTGTGAGTGAATTTTCTCTCCCTTGTTAGATATGTTAGTCATGGTATGGCATCATAATAAGTGGTAGTAACATTTTACCTTTGTGAAACAATCTTAATGTTGCCAGATCATATAAAAGCCATGGTATATTTATCATTTTTAATCAGATTCGAACCACAATTACCCTGCAAAGAAGATGTCAGAAATTATGGATTATCTGCTAATTCAAAAATTGATGACTGAAATTTACTCATGTTGGATGATCTTGAAAGTTCTCATTGACTTGTTAATTATAATTAAATCCTTCTGTTCTGTGTTACAGAACCTGAATTCTGGGTTGGCTTTGTGGCTTCCAGGGGCTCTGCCACCCGCCTTGATTGCTTTTGAGGGTCATGTGCATCCTATTGATCCTTCATGGCATGTGGCTCAGTTGGGCTACCAATCCCCTGCATTCTGCCAAGATACGTTGGAAGCTGCAAAAGTAATACATTTCAGTGGCCCTGCAAAGCCTTGGCTTGAGATTGGGTTTCCTGAGGTACGAGATCTATGGACTAGACATGTAAATTTTTCCAATGAGCTCATTATGAAATGTAGAATTATAGGTTGAAGAGATTGAAGCTCTCTCACTTTTTACTATCTACTTACATATTCATTCGGGACCAGGCCAGAGCTATGTATGACACGAGGGAAGAAGGTTCTGCCTTCAGTCTCTGCTTATACATAGTTTGGCATGGTCTGAGATTGTTATCTCATGTTCATAGTAGTATATAGATGATGGTACCACGAATTACACACAAGGGCGTATTGAAACTCCCAAGATATGTCGTGTTCATTAATTGTAGTCATACTATTGTAGAAATTATTCAAGTTGAATATCAGGAATAGAAACTTCTTTTTGTTTATGTTGCAATTCTTCATTTGTTTGAGAAGTAGATCACCTTGTTGACGATTTCAGGGACAAGGGGCTTTTTTCCCGAAGTTTTTGTACATTATCCGGAACCTTTTCTTCAGAAATCTTTCGTTTGTCCAATTTTTTTTTGGTTTCCTATGCCTTTTGGAATCACACTCCACATTGATCTGGATAGACCGTTTGCAGCTTATTGGCCTTGAAACCACTAGGCTTTTTCCTCATAAGCATGGTTATGAAATGAACTGACCTGTGCGCATTGAAGCTCTAGGGCTCGCATCCCACTTAGAATTAATCATTTGTATGTTAGAAGACCTAAAAATGGCTAAGCCAACGGGCTTATAGGGTTATTAAGGAATAAACTTGGGCCTCGGCCATGCCTTACCTGAAGGTCACGTTTCTGATTTAAGCCCAACCCAAGTCGTTGGGGCAGAATATTGTACCATGGGAGTCCAAATCCAAGGTCCGGCCCTAAAAAAATTTTAGGGCTGGGTGGCCTGATCTGTGTTACAAACCCAGTCGACTTCTTACCTCAAGCGGTCACTTGGGCATGGAAAAGGGGTTTTGTCATAGCCTCCAGTCGACTGCTTGTCACAAATGGTCGGCTGAGAATGGATGGTCAATTGGATTTCTTGTCCAGTCGACTGAAAAATGGAAGAATGTATAACCAAGAAGTAGAAGATAGAGAGTTAGAGAGGAAAGAAAAAAAGGAGATGGAAGATTCAGAAGAGAGAGAGAGAGAGAGAGAGAGAGAGAGAGAAGGGTTAGGGAGAGAGAAGATAGAAACAGAGGGAGAGAGAAACAAAGATGGAGTGAGAGAGATCAATAACCAATTTCATTTTCTGTCTTCCTCTATTGATTTACAACTATTTATATAGTTAGATTTATAAGTGTCCTAACCATACTAACTTAATTATTTGTTATTTATAGTAGTAACTAGTATAGTATTCTGTTTTACAGTTGGGTAGGAATAACCATTGTATTTAAAGTTTTCAACCACCTTCATTACAATATCGTCTCTCTCTTTGATATCCTTGTCCTCAAGGGATGAGAAAAAGAAAAAAAAAAAAAACAAAAATTGAAGTTTTATAAAATCAATGAATCTTGCACCAAGTCTTGAATTTGTGTTTAAGAGAAAATGATGAAATCGAAAAATGGACTTAACTTGAGTTGTAATGTGAGTAGTGGGAGGAAAATGGAGAGGGAGTTTGAGAGAGATTTTTTTTTAACTTCTTTTTGATAAAAGATTTTGTTCGATGAATACCGAAAGTTCAATTTTTGGAGAGTTCAGTAAGAACACATATCAATGGCTTCTATTTTGGACAATTGAGATTATGCTTCTGGCAAAAAAATTTTCTCGTTGAACCCTAGAAGTGCAATCTTTGGAAGATTTTCCAACAATTCACCATTAATAGTTTCATTTTTCGGCATCTGTGAATTTTCTTCTATTCTTAACTTTTCTTCACTAGGAGTAGGTAGAATAAAAAATTCAGAAAGTGTATTGATACCTTGTTCTTTAGGTTTGTCTTTCTTCAGCATCTTTATGAAAGTGTTGAATTTGTCATCAAAATTTGCCATAAAAACGTCTAATTTTCGGTTTTGTTCATCAATTTTTTGGTTGATTTCATTTATTTTTTGTACCAACTGGAAATAACTTTCTTTGATTTCCATGGCCAATTCTCGCATTTGTTATTCGATGATAAAGATTTGTTGATGAACCTAAACTCTGATATCAATATGTGTTAGATAATGTGACTCTATCACCCAGCGGAAGCATATAATAATAAATTTTTCAGAACCGTAAAAAATTGAATTCGCAGTATAGCTCAACCGGTGATACAGAAAACTTCAGAAACCGCAAACTCTGATCACGAACAACTCGTAGTCTGAATGATAGTCACGAAATTCGAACTATCACCACAACGTCACAATATCTCAACTTTCAACCCGGTGATTTAGTGACGATTGGAAAACCCTCAATAATGAAATCACAAATCACTATTGTTTTACTCAACAATGGTGATAGAATTTTCTCTCTATAATAATTCTCTCAAAGAATTCTTCTAGTTCTCTTTATTCTCTAATTGAATGAATGTTCAATTGTTGTAAAAATTACAACTCACGTAGGAGTTGTTAAAAGAGGAAATAGGGGGAGTGGGGATAATAGGTAACTACCCATTATCCCCTATTCAAAATTTAAATTTAGGTAATTCTTTACCTAGGGTAAAATATCCCTACATGGGCATATTTACCTATATTTCCCACTTGCACACGAGTGTATTTTATTTCCATCATTAGATCACAACTCATGCAATCTATCCATCACCTTACTGGGTTTTCATACCGAGTTGGATGTCGTGCGATTAGTGAATACACCTACAAACAAAGACTTCTCGATACACCTTTTAGGATGATCGACTAGTCACCATTAGTACCAAAAGAAAAGCTCGTTGTACCCCAGATCAAAAATTAATTACATCCATCGAGCTATTTTCCTTATCGAAAGTAATCCCCAATAAGAATGCTCGACTATGTATTCACTATTATGTTCGAATCCCTACATGGATGAATATAAAAGATCGATCGGTGAATACTACACAATAATGCAATGTCAATTGGCATTCATTTTTCCAAACTCAAATCTATCAGTCTCAACTCAGCTGCTTTTCTAGACCTATCCTTCATATCTCAATTTATCTTATGGGCCATCGATAAACAGACTAAAATAGCAAACACTGAATCATGAGCTCAAGAAACAGGGGAAAGTAATAAGGGTACAAAAGATCTCTCTTAATAGATTTCGGATCTCACACTATCACGTCCCGATCCTCAGATCGAGTACGCAATAACCGTCGTGTGGTCTCGATACACGAGCAAAACCTCCCCGTATATCGGGACTCCACAAGGCTACATTTCTGAATATCTAGATCTCCAGTACACAATTCATCACAAATATAGAAAGCATGTAACAATACACATGCAAATGAGTCATTTGGTCCATTTCCTGTACACACAAGCATGCATCGGCACACAATCGGGGAAATGGCTCCTATACATGCACGCATGCGATGTGGCCATCCCAGCCAACCAGTACAAATAAAGCGTTTAAAATACAAGAAGTCCCAAATCATAGTCGTACGATTTTACTAATATTTGCCTGAAACAATCAAGCTAAAATCAGTAAAGTCCAAACGATATGAAGTGTACAGAATTTCACAAATTCAAAAGAAAGTATCGAAATTTAGAATTACAATCCAAATGTCCCAGTACACATAAAACAGTTTCCCAACAAAAATAGATCAATCAAAATAATAAAGTACAAATAAAAAAAAATCGTCGGATTTTACCAATACTTGCTAAAAACTCAGCCAGTATCAATAAAATCCGCACGGCATAGGATGTACAGACTTCCCTTTCCATGATTTTGAGAACTATGAATCTCCAAAAATCCTGCATTTTGCCAAATACCTATACAATCCGCAAAAATATTTCGCAAGCTCCGACGTCCAATCCTCGAACTAAGAATCCTCTGAAAAATGTGGAGAGAGAGGTGAGTATTGGGGAATACTCAGTGAGTGGAGTACAATAGTATGATTGTGTTCATAAACAAGGAGTGAATGTGGGACAGTCAAAATATATCTCATAAATAGCAATTCATATGCATAAATCATTTCAATAAATCATAATTTACAAATATGCATCCATATCAACCATCTTTTCAGAAAATTCTGGGGTCCAATCAAAATCACTTCCGTCTTAGGGTGGCCGAACCCAGACGAAAGCCCGCCAAGGGTTTTTCTATCTAATGTTTCAAAATATACCTCATTCCTTAGCGTTGGCTTGTACCTCACTGGGGTGCAATCCAGATATAGTATGATTTTGACAGAGGGATGGACGCTAACTCCCCCGCACATCCAACCCCAAACTACGCCACCCCGTCGGGTCGCTCTGTGGTGGGAATGACTATAACCATTTACAATCCAGCACCCTTCATTTCTCAATCAATCCATTTCACAAATAATGTGCCATAATTTCCAACAAATAATCATATATCTCATGCCAAAACAATTCATAGAGCAATATCAAATATCATATGACACATATACATTTATAAACACAATAGATGCATTCGTACTTCACAATCCAATTCAGACAGCCTACAGTCACAAAACAATTTATATAAAACATATAAAAATGTTTCAAAATCATTTATAAAGCAATTTTAAAACATATTACTCATTCATGAACACAATAAACCATTCACTCACCTCTAGAGATGATATTCACTCTCTAATTATAAATCTAATTCGATTTGAGTCATTTCAACTTCCTCAAATGATTAACCTAATCAAACATTGCAATTATCTTCAAATAAAATCCCTATGACAAAGGTTTTCACACTTTCCTAATTTAATTTACCCTTTATTTACACATCCACAATTTCTAAATTCTCATTTCATCACCCGAAGATCATTTACATCTCTAACGGACTTTAAGTCCCAATATTTCCCGATTTTCTTCCAATTTCACATAACTATTAACACTTTTCATGCATATTTCAAATTAACTCTAAAGGAAATTATTTTAATCAACCTAATATGATTCTATCATCTTTCAACATGCTTCTTTCATATCAAACAACTTAATTCATGTAAAATTCTATATTTAACCTTAATAATTGCATATAAAATTTCAGAAACACATTCTATTCGAATCTAACATACATTCTAACATATACAAGACTTCTTACCCTAAATTTATCCTAAATTCAGTAGAATGGATCAGAAATCCCCTCACCTAGGGTTTTCGCAGCTTGTAGCCCTAACGTCTGTGCGCTTACAACTCAGTTCGGACTCCTATAATGTTTCCAAACCAAAGCAGAGCTTAACAATTAGACTAAATTTCTCAGAAAATCGAAACCTAAAGCTAATGATCAGAGAGTCGTTCTTACCTGCACAGGGGATGGAACGCAGGTCGCAGTCTAGGGTTTCGAAGGCTTCTTGCAGCTGCCGGCTTGGGACTTTTGTAAAGATTGCAGAAGTGCTCTCGACAGAGGGAGAGCAAAGCACGCGAGCGCGCGAGCAAGGAAGAGAGAGAGAGGGAGTGACAGCGAACGAAGGGAAGAAAATAAAAACAGAGAGAGGAACAGAGGGAGAGAGTAAAGCCGTGTGCGGTGGTCGGAGGTGGCGTCACTATGGAAGTTAGAGAGGGAATCGAGAGGGAGACAGAGAGTGAGAGTGAAATAGAGAGAGAGTGCGATCGAAGGAGAAAAAGAGAGAAACAGAGAGTGAGGTAGAGAAAGACAGAGAGACGATGGAGACTGAGAGAGAGTGGCAACGATCGGTGGTCGGAGGAAGGCGGAAGAGGTGGCGGAGAGAGTGAGCGACAGCGAGAGGGAGAGAGAGTTCGAGAGAGACGAGAGAGTTCGGGAGAGAGTGAGCAAGAGAGATGAAACTTAGGGTTCAGTCCCTAATTGAATTGGGGGGAAAGGGAAGTGCAGCGTTTTGGGTCAAAACGTTGTGCTTCCTCCTCTTTTTTTTTTTAAATATATATATAAATAAATGAATAAATAAATCAATTATCTACTTTTCACTAAATTTTTAAATTTCATAAAAATGAGGTTCACTACGAATTACGAATCCGGCATTTTAAAATAATCAAAAATTTCAATTTAATATCCCAAAATCGAAAATCAATAAAATTTTAAAATTTTTCTTTTATAATTATAAAGATATTTACACAATCTCTAACACCGAATTTTCGGTGTTATACACACAGTGGGGTTTGGGGATAAATTTCAAGTTATTGTCTCAAGTAATACAACTCTCACTATCCCAAGTCATCTTATCATATGCGATATGAAAAACATGTCACAGTGTTATTCCTCAATCTCTCAAAAAGGACATATATCAGATTTCTCTAACACTGTGTATGTATGAGATTCAGTCCACATATAAGATTTTACCCAAAGATCTCAGAGAAACTATCTCAGAGATAATATCACAAATTGTAGGTGATATCTAAGATCTCAAAACTAACTACTTATAGGCAACATGGATGTAGGTACGTCCATGTCGGTCATGTCATATATGATCTCATCCTGAACACGTATCAGGGCGACTTATATTCTAGCATGGCTACTCTCAAAGTCTCTTACAGTTAGAAACCGTCTCATCTTTGCTCACTCAGAGTTAGAAGTGGTTTTTCACTCGTGTGAGAGAGTTGACCTCGCCTACCTAACATATCTATTATCACATCACAGAGCATATATGATAATAAAAGTAAGTGAATTAATTAAAATATAACACAAGTGTGACTAAATAATACACAATAATCATATATATATAGAAAAAATCAATAAGCATCAATATCGTCAATAAATACGAACTGAGAAATGACAAAAAGTAGTCAAACGCAATGACTCTCTATGCCCTAAAAAGGAGTCTCTAGTTGTGGTTTTGGTGAAGGGGTCAGCCACTATGTTGTATGTAGAAACATACTTGACGTTCATTTCACCCTTCTCGATGATGTCTCTCACAAAATGGTATCTGGTGTCGATATATTTGGTCTTACTATGAAACTTAGTGTCACGAGTGTAAGCAATAGCGGCCTGATTATCACAATAAATCATTACTATCCTCCCACTATCTGCTACAATCCCTAAGTCATCTAGTAATCTCCGGAACCAAACACTCTCCTGAACTGTAATTAAGCAAGCCATGAATTTAGCCTCCATCGTAGATAAAGCAACACAAGTTTGCTTCTTACTACTCCAAGAGATGGCCTTGCCATTGAGCAAGAAAGCAAAACCTGATGTCAATTTGCGCTTATCCAAATCGTCTCCCCAATCGGCGTCCGAATAACCCATAAGACGCAAATCACCTCCTCCGTAACACAAGGAAAGGGGAAGAAGAACTACCAAATTCTGGTTAAAATTACTAAGAAACACTTGAAGATCTTTCAAAGAAAATTTGAGAGATGTGCTCTCTTTTGGATCGTCAATGGTAGTATCAACAGTAGTAATAGGCTGAGTGGGAAAGGATTTATAAGAATTACCACTACAAAAATTCAGGTTTTTTCAAACTTTTTTTTTTTTTGACAAATCCCAATGTTTTTTAAGCGTCGCTAAATGATGAGGCAACAAAAGAAAAAATATCGAGGAAAATATGGTCAGAAAATATCCTAATGTTTTGTGGAAAAAAAAATCGATCAAAATATGAACACTTCCTGATATCTTTTACACAGTAAACGTCGGCAAAAGTAGAGCATTCCCAATGTTTTCCACATTTAAATGTCTGAAAAAACTACCCCCTTTCCCGACGTTAAGGAGCAAAAGTTGGGAAAGTCTTCACCCTTTCCCAACGTTTGCTAGTTCATAGATCAATAAAGCAGTATTGATTATTGATGTTTAAGAGTAAAATATCGTCAAACATTGTCCACATTGCTAATATTTTGATCTTATATGTCAGCAATTATTTGGAGATTTGTTGACATTTTATGCGTAGAAATATCGGTAGATCTTGTGTATTTAAAGATATTTTTCTCCCATAAGAGTTAGCAAAAACTTATGAAACAGTCTCTTTACAAAAAAAAAAAAAAATACAAGGGGAAGATTGTGCATATATACATCCACCTTCCCCCTACCACCGCAAAGTGGGGAGCACTTTGTGCACAGAGTGAACTTTTTAAACATTAGCAAAAGCTTGATTTCTTTCAACCAGTTTTGTTTAATTACAATTGGTCCCAAAAACCTACTTATCAAACAATAATATCCATACTTCACTTAAAATCCTGTCATAATTTCCAATATTCATACTCTATCCTTACTCAATGCTCCAAATATCTATCAACAATACTCCAGATATCAAACAACAATACTGCAAACAACCATTATCCACAAATATAAAATATAACTCCAAACATCTATCAATCCAAACCTAATACATAATTTCAAGTATCCATCAAGTACAAATATAATGTAAACTCAATTTTAACCATAAAATTAAAGAAGTCTTGAATAACCATTTGATTAAATTAAATAAGTTTGTATACAATAGTTAAAATGTATCTATATCAATAGCCATAGCAATATCCCATAATATATGCAATAGGCTCAAGACATATGACCTCCTTGTAAAGATGAAGTGCCACCACCATTACTAGATACATCATCATCATCATCATCATCATCATCATCATCATCCTATACAAATAATATATTTATAATCAAATGAACCATAAAATATCACATAATATAAACCATATTATATTAAAAAACACAAATTAGTCTGTTACCTCTTCTTGGAAGTCATCAAGTATCTCAAGATTTGCAAGTACTAATTTGACCAAGTTAAAGAAACGTTTAAATTTTTCATTTGTTCTCTACAATTTACACTCAATCTTGGATGTCTTTGCACTTGATGTTGAGGCAATAGTAGCCATTGGACAAGAAGATGATGTTCCATAATAGATAGTTGGTCGTGGTCCTATTCCTTTTCCTTTATTGCTTGTAAGTTTGATAAACACTCTATCCTCAATATCAGTGATTGACTTATGTGTTGAAGCTATTTCTTCACTTGCCATCATTTCCTCATCTTGTTCCTATGTATACAAAGTCCAAATAGAAATATTAACGCAAACTCTTACTATGAATTACTATCAGAAGTTCATGTAAATTACCATCATACAAGAAAACTCTATGTTGACATATGAACCATCCTTTTCCATATGGATAGTTTTGTATAGTTCAACTCTACCGAGAGCATGTTTTGTTTCTAATTCCAAAAACTAAAGTGTTAGCAATTAAAAAAATACTAATAAATACACTATAAGTATATATTGTTTACCAATACGCTTACAGGCCTCGCAAATGACTTGGAGAAGTAGATGTAGGTATACATTTATGCAATCTACCTTTTTTCTGCTTTTGATTGCTCTTGCAAATATTGAGTTATTATTATATTATATCATAACGATATAAAAGTAAACAATCACAACAAAAAATAAGGTTTTTCTCTACTTTTAATATTTTGTCACAAATATTTTTCAGTTCCCAACGTTTATTGTAAAAAAAAAAAAAAAAGGTCAGAAAAGTAAATGTTCACAATATTGAAGAGGAAAAAGAGTCGAGAAAAGAAAATACCATGAAAATTGGAACGGGGAAACCTTTCCCAATGTTTCTTAATCTCACGTGATGACATTTTCAAGAAAAACATCAAAAATGGATTTTTAAAATGCCCTAGCCCCTCTCTTCTCTCTCTTTTCTCTTTCTCCTCTCCCGCTTTCAATAGTCACTGTCACCGCTGAAGGTGAAGATCATTGGCCAACCAGATGCCACCATTCTCCCCTGCTATTGAAGAAGTTGTCGGGAGGTGGGTTCAACCGCGAAAACCATCTTCTGCCGGAGGTAAATCTACTCTCTCTCCTCATCATGAGCACCACTTTTGCTAAAAGTGAGTTTTTCCAATTTTTACATTGATTGATAGATGTATTACTGTTTTTGGATATCCATATATGAATAAGGTTTAGGGTAGAAAAGATTGGGGCAAAATTTGGGGTGAAATTAGGCAAAATTAGGGCAAAATTAGGTTAATTTAAGAATAAATTATAGACTGTTCATATTCTTACGATATTATTAAGTATTATTAGGTTAAAATTAGGACAAAATTGGAACAAAATCAGGATAAAATTAGGGTTTAGGGTTTATGTATATATAAAATATATAAAACATACTCTATATACATGCATATATATATATATATATATATATATATATATATATATATACACTTCAAAAAAAGACGGTTTTCTACAATGGAATTTACGGACGAAAAAATTCGTCATCAATTTGCGATGAATTTAGCGATGAATAATGCTTTCATCGCTAATTTACAATGAATTTTGTGATAAAAAATATTTGTGACCAAATTTGCAATGAATAAAATATTTGTGGCAAAATTTGTCATTATTAGCTACAAAAAAAAATTCGTCACCAATGTCATCGCAAATTAGTGACGAAAGGGAATTTCATGGTTAAATTTTGTCATGAATCAAATATTCATCGCTAAATTTAGTGACGGATTTCTTTTCTATCACTAAATTTAATGACTAAAAATATTTCGTATCAATATTTCTCGCTAATTAGTCATAAAAATATTTTCATCAAAAAATTCGTTGCTAAATTTAGTCACGAAATGTTTTTATTACTAAAGTCATTGCTAATTAGCAACAAATAATTTTTTCATTGCTAAATTTTGCCATGAATCTATTTTTTGTCTCTAAATTTAGCCACGAAAATATTTTTATTTCAAAATTTATCGCTAATTAGCCATGGACATGTTTATTCGTGGCTAAAGTCGTCGTTATTTAGCCACGAAAAAAACTATTCATGATTAAATTCATCACTAATTTGTACCACTAATTAAAAATCCATGACTAATCTCATGATTAAATTCCTTCTCTCCTCAATTATAAAATATTTTTAATTGCGTCTCTTTTTGGAACCTTTCTAAATGATGGAATCGAATTAAAAGACATAATGAATATTATAATTCTCACCAAATTGATAATTTTAGACAATCAATAATCACTACAAAATTAAAATATTATCTGGTGACTTTTATTGTGGGTGAGTTTTACTAATGGTATTTTATAACACCGTTAGAAAATATATATATTTTTCCATAGTATAAAATTATCTATCGGGAGAAGTTTAAAAACCGTGAACAAAGTTGACGGCTATCATCTGTGATCAGTAAATATAGTAGTGTTTAAAAACGGTTTTGAAATAATCTCTATATAACTTTTCTTTATTGTCTAATTAACAATACCTTTTATATAAGTTCTTTATTTATATTAACAAATATATTTTACCGTCTGTAAATAGTATCTACCATTTGAACGGTTATCACGTGGCAACTTTAGTCACGATTTGAAAAGAGTCTCTATTTGAATCATGTTAACTATATTATATTCATAAGTCTATACCTATGTTAACATATATATTACACCATTTGTAAATGATTTGGATCTTCTTAACCATACCATATTCATAAATCTATACCTATGTTAACATATATATTGCATCATTTGTAAAAGAGATATTTAATTAAAACGGTTATTAATTGTCACAATAAATGAGACATTATTACTATATAATAGGTAATAATAACATATTATAATTTTATGATAAATTGTGGTAAGATTATGATATAAAATAAAATAGTGGTAACTAAAATAGTGATAAGTATAGCTTAATTAGAAATAATATAACAGTAATTTAAATTGTGGTAATTTTAGAGTAATTAGTAGTAATATAATGATAGTGGTAAAAATACAAAAAAAAACAAAAAAAAAAAAACAAAAAAACAAAAAATATAAAAGAATTAAAATATAAAAGAATTAAAAAAAAAACAAAAGAAACCAAAAAAAAAACCAAAAAAAAAAATAAACATAAAGGAACGGTTCCACCGCCCACATCCGTGGTGGAACCACCCTCTAATGTTTAACTTTTTTTTATTTTGTTTTTTTTATTTTTTTAATTTTGTTTGTTTATTCTTTTTTATTTTGTTTTCTTTATTTTTTTATTCTTTTTTTATTTTGTTTTTTATTCTTTTTCTTTTTTATTAGTTTATTTTTTGAGCTTTTTTTATTCTTTTGTTTTTTTTATTCATTTGTTTTTAATTTTTGTTCTTTTGTTTTTTTTTTCCTTTTTTCTTCTTTTGATTTTTTTATTCTTTTGTTTTTCCCGCACAAATGCGTGGCAAACTGCGTCTTTTTGGTTATTTTTCCTTTTGTTTTTTTCTCAGTCGGAATTAAATTTAGTGACGGATTATCTGGTTCGTCGCTAAATTTAATCATCCAAAATTGTCACTCTCCTGATTAAAATTTTTATTCTCCCGTCTAAAAAAAAAAAAAAACAAAACAAAACAAAACAAAATAAAACAAAAAAAAAACAAATTAACATAGGAGGGGCGGTTCCACCGGAGGGGCGGTTCCACCGTGCACATGCGCGGTGGAACCGCCCCTCCTATGTTGAGCCTTTTTTTTATTTTGTTTTTTTATTTTTTTATTTTTTATTTTTTTAGTTTTTCTAATTTGTTTTCTTTATTCTTTTTTTATTCTTTTTATATTTTATTTTTTATTCTTTTTTTTATTCTTTTGTTTTTAATTTTTGTTCTTTTGTTTTTTTTTTCTTTTTTTGATCTTTTGATTTTTTTTTGTTCTTTCGTTTCTCCCGCATAAATTGCGCAGTTGACCACATCTTTTTGGTTTTTTTCCTTTTTTTTTTCAATCGGAATTAAATTTAGCAATTTAACCCAATTTTCACTCTCCTGCCTAAAGTTTTTACTCTCCCGCCTCTCTCAATTTGCATATCTCATTTTCACATATTTAAATAAAGGTGAAGTTCTCTCTCCAAGCATAAGTCAAACAGCTAAGCTTAATCCAAAGTTTTCACTCTCCCACCACCCATCTATGACTACTGAGGAGCTTCCATTTGCACTAGATTTTGAACTGTTGACCAACCCCAGTTGATTGCTGAGTGAAGGCAGCTATATTGGGGGATAAAGGACTATGTTGTATTGCCAAAAGAGCGCCTATTGACATTCAAAATTCTGGCAAGAAATTCCTTCAATTGTTGAAGGATTTGAGGCAAGAACACCAAAGAAGACAGTCTCGAACAAAATCTAGCTTTTATCGGTTGCCATCAATAGCAAATTTTGCCTTCAGTTTTTGGCGACGAAGGCAGCGAACTGTGGCATATCGAAGCTTTGCACAATGTTTCGAAGTGATCAAACAGTCAATCATACATCCACGTCCGGTGATCCATCTTCTCCAACAAGTAGATTAGATAATAGTTTTCGTTGACAGCATTAGTGAAACGGACATTCAAATAAAATAAAAAAGAAAAAATAATAAAATAATAAAATAATAGAAAAAATAAAAATATAACATATAAAATGTTAATTTTAAAAATAAAGAAAAAAATGGGCTAATTTTAGCGATAGATTAGTAAATCCGTCACTAATTTAGCGACGGATTATATTCCGTTGCTAAATATAGCGACGGATTCCACAATCTGTCGCTAAATTTAGCGACGGACTATAATTTTATCATTATATCTAGTGACGGATTTTAGAATCCGTCACTAAATTTAACAACGGATATGGAATCCGTCGGTAAATATAGTCACGATTGAAAATCCATCACTAAATTTAGCGACGGATTATGAAATTTTTCACTACATTTAGTCACGAATTCTTTTATCTGTCGTTAAATTATTGTCCATCGCTAAATTCAGTGACGAAATTATAGTTCGTTGCTAATTTTATGACGAATTTTTTATTTTTTATCGTTAAATTTTTGCGATGCGTTATTAGCAACAGAAATTTTTTTGTCGCTAAATCTATCGCTAAACAAATTAGCAATGAATTTTTTTGCTAAATCCGTTGTTAAAACCGTGTTTTTTTATAGTGATATATAAATAATAATAAATTTTTATTGGGAAAAATAAGGTGAGGATGCAAACATAATTCAAGGATACAGACATTATCTTTATTTTACGTATGTGATTTATGGGATATGATATAGCATGCTTTTGATCCACATTTGAAAAAATAATCACCAAGCTCCTTATTCATCTAGTAAATCACTTGAAGTAATTTTAGATATTTTTATTTGAATTTCATTTGCTATGAATAGCACAAAGAAATACACCTTAATTCATACTTTAAACACTTTAAAAAATATATATATTTTTTGTTTATAATATTAATATTTTCTTCCAAATTATGGTCAAATTGATTTGTTAACTTGTAACTTAATCTCTATAAAATAGGCATTGTGAACTTTGGATGTCCCTCCACCATTGGCTTTTGAATACCATAATTCATAAATTAAACCCACAAAAGTATAGAAAATTTGACACCCTTAATTTATGGATAAACAAAAAAATATATATATGTGAATTTTTTTGTATAACTATTAAATTAATTAGAATTACTATTAGAATTGAAAATATTCTTTTAAGTGCACTAAATTTTAAATCATATTTATCAAAATTTAGGCAACCATTAAAATAGTGCTTTTATTTGTCATTTTGGGTTGCAAATGATTTAATCATCATTACTCCTAAATAATCCTGAAATACTATTTTTTTTTTCTTTAAGTCCAAATATCAAATACTCTACCTGCCTAATGGTTGCAATTAGCTCGTAAATTGTAAAATTCACATAAAATAAGTGACCAAACACAAATCTACTCTTCCTTGAAACATGATTTACGTCTCTTTGAAACACAACAAATCCAAATTTTAAACATAATAAATAAGAAGTATAATAAATATGTGAACATAAACAAAACGAATATATCAGAATTAAAAATTTTTAATATGTTAGTACGAAACTAACTGCATAAGTTTTTAACGTATCTATAATGGCTCGCCATGCAACTTATAATATTGTAGAATTAAATATAATAAATTTTTAACATGTCTGTAAAGCAAGTCATGCAACTTATAATATACTTAGCTGCATTACAAACATCCTTCAATCTCCCAGCAAAAAAATAAAATAAATTAAAATAAAGAAAAAGAAGGGAACGATGGGATATTGACTGCAGAAAAATTAAATCCAAGCTCAAAATTTTTCCTAGATAAGGGCACATCAAAATCCAGGTTTAAGCCTTCCAACAATATACTATATAAGTTTCAAACAAATGGGTGAAAGGAAAATGACAAATCAATGAACTAACCATATATATTTATCAAGCGACACTTGCCTTCTTTCATGCTCAAAATACTTGGTTAAGTATTATGAGTATTGGTGAAAAGTTTTGGCTCATACATCACAAAATTAAAACAACATAGTTCATATACCACAATATTAAACATTAATCATAAAAGAAAAGTTACCCTAATGTTACCCTAACATAGATCATGCATAGCTCAACCATCCATTTTAAATTAATTTAATATAAATTAATTTTACTCTAGCTCTAATTCTAATGTTATCTTAAGAAAAGTTAATTTTGTTCTAATTTTATAATCATTTTAATTTAATAGATATTTATTTTGCACTTATCCTAATGTTACCCTAATGTGCCCTAATTTTACAATAATTTTGTCCTAATGTTACCCTAATTGTCCTAATTTTACCTTAATTTTTTCGAAATTTTTTTTCTACTAATTGAGCAAAAAATCATGTCTCGGTACCAAAATTCATTTCCTACTATGCAAACAATAATATCAACCAATCAAATTCGGAAAAAAAAAAGAGAGAAGGAAGAGAGAGAGAGAGAAGAGAGAAGAGAACCTCTAATGAAGACAGAGAGAAGATGCACCTTTAACGACTGCAGCAAGGTCGGTAGCAATGGCGGTGGGCAATAGGTGGTAGTGAGCAATTGCAGCAGAGCTATGGGGCAGCGGATTTTAGATATGAACAGTAGTTATGGGGAGGAGAAGAGAGAAAAGAGAAGAGGAATGGCTGGGGTTATAATTAAACTTGTTAGAGGTTTGCCCAATAAATGTTGGCAAGTCAGTGCCTTTTCCTGATGTTTTCACTTAAAAACATTGGCAATTCAAAGAGAAAACCCAACATTTTTGTGCCAAAATGTCGTCTTTCCCTGCCCATCCTCTCTCTTTAGTATGTTTCATTACTCTTTCTCAATCTCATGCTTACATTTTCACTTGAAAACATCAACATTTCAAAGAGAAAGTGTGATGCTTTTGCACCAAAATGTCACCTTTCGCTATCTCCTTTCTCTAGTATGTCTCTCTACTCTATCTCTCTACCTTTTTCTGATGTTTTCACTTAAAAAGTTGGCATTTCAAAGAAAAAAAATGATATTTTCACATCAAAATGTCACACTTTCCTTGCTCCTTCTCTCTTACTAGTATCTCTCTCTACACTCTCCATCTCTCTACCTTTTGTCGATGTTTGTTGAGGAAATGTCGAAAGAGTTTTGAGCTTTGTCGATGTTTCCTCCAATAAACATTAACAAGAAAAAAAAATCCCGCCACTCCACATCTTTTTTTGCCTTTGATTTGAAGCAATGTTGTGGGTCTAAAATCTCACCTTAATGTGCTTTTGTTGACATTTAGTTTAGAAAATGTTGGCAAAAGAAAAATGTTGGAAACCCTTTGCCTAAATGTTGAGAAAAATATCATTGGGAAAATTTTAGATTTTTGTAGTGTACTCTATAAAAATGTATTTGAATTGAAGAGATGATTAAAAAACTGGACGCAATGTATTTGCAAGAATATGATAGTTAAGGGGTTAACTGAAGAGATGATTTTGGATAGGAATGAATGGCGTGGAAGAATTAAAGTAACTTAAATCATCACTTTTTGTATTATAAAATGTATTTGAATTTTTGTGTGTGTGTGTCTTGGTTTGTTTTTTTTTTTTTAATCATCTTATATTTGTCTCTTAAACCGCTGACCCCAAATTTTGGGATTAAACCACAGGTTGTTATTATTGTTATTGTAGTGTACTCTATCCAAAAGTTTATTTGAGTCTTTTTATGCATTTAGAAATGTGATGGCCACCCTTTTTGCAGTAGTTGCAAAATCCTTTTTGACACTTCTAAGCTGAGTTCTAAAAAGAGGAATATCAGTGATGTGAGATCTAAGTGGCAAGGACAACATTAGCAAATGAAGCATTCTTTTCAATGCAAAGAGTATTGGGATGGTTTGTTTCTGTAATTAACTGCTTGATAACAATAGTAAGATTAGGCAAATAGCCACAACAAAAAAAGGGAGCTGTGGATGGAACTAAACTTGTCTCTGAGAGCCATTAACAAATGCTATATGCGTCGATGATCAAGATTAACATATATACCAGTTACATCAGTACTAGACCATATGGGATCTCCAAATGCCAATTGATCCCAAAGTTCTTGCAATTTAGACATATAATTTTGGATACTTTGACCAAATTATTGTTACATGCAATGAAGACATCTATATAGTTTAAATTGATTGACATCATTAGAGACATAATAACACGTTTTCAAGAAATGCCATACTTCTTTAGTAGTGTGATGGAACTACATTAAAATCTGATGATTCATGTCATCCCAAAATACTAAACACTCTATAATTGCATCCTCATCCTCATCTTTCTTTTTTATGTATGTTTTTCAATAATAATATGATTAAGAAGCCTACCTTTGACAAAACTACACATTTTCTTGGCCTATAAATTATAATTGGAGCCATTAAAGTCAACACTGATTGGTTGAGAAATGTGTTGGGAGAATTTGGAAAAAATTATGGTGTACACAATTAAAATATGTAATAACAACACTTGAGAACCACAAGAAAGGAAATGTACTAGTCTGTAGAGTAAGAATTTGGCCAATTTGACTCTAGAAATGGATTCAGAACAACCAAACACTTTACAAACCGGTCTAGTTGAGAGAAGACCAATTGAAAAATGGCTAAATCAGGTGATCAAAGTTGTGGTCAATAGTTGAACCAAGCTACTTGAATTGGACCGAGGTTGGGTGTTGTTCATGTTTTGGCCCGATGTGGTATGCGGTGTTGACATGGCATTCACATGGAAGCTGATTTGGTAGAATCCGAACAAAATGATGATGTGATTGGACTCATGGAAGCTGATATGACATAGTCTGGGCCACAAACTGATGTTGTGACTCAAAACGTGGCAAAGGTTAGCCAAGGATAATGAAGGATCAAAACGGTGTCATTTCGTTCTTACGAGATCAAAACAACATCGTTTAAGTCATTTTCAACCTCTCAACAACAAATTTTGCAAAATAAATCAAAGGATTTTGAGAGTGCGTGAGAGCGCATGGAGCGGTCTTTCGAAATCTGGTTATCACCATTGAGATCATATTAAGAATTAGTACAATTTTGTAATTATCAAATGATTACTAGATGATCAGGCAAGTGGTAGAGAGCTTTGACCAGGGTAGAGAAACTGTTGTAAGAATTTGAATGGTTGTTGTAGACATTTCTAGTGGCACGTGTGGGAGCATGGGAGGGTTTTTTACCCCTAATCAATGGCACCAAATCTGGACAGAGAATCTGAAAATCTAGAGATATTTTTACCCATTTTTGCACCCCACAAAAAAAAAAAAAAAAAAAAAAACCTCTAATACCATGAAGAAAAACTATTATCAAAGTAACCACAATAATCTATCAAGTATAGACATGTTGACATATTGTGACATATATATTAATATAACTTGACATACATGGAGTAATGACCGATATAGTAATAAATGGTGACACATATGTGGTCATATGTAGACATATATGCTAATAATATCTATGATATTTGGTTCAAATTTCTTTTTTTTTTTTTTTTTTTTTGGTGCAAAGGAGATACAAGAAAGCTAAAGGGCAAACAGAAAACCCCTATGGGGGCACTAAACAGGCAGGAAACAATAAGTTCCTCGACCAAGAGACACCCACAGCATCTTCTTGCAGAAACTACTTCACTTCAACTGGAGGAACACTAGCTACATGAATGCTCGGCTCAAAACCTCTTCCCAGCTCCACCAACTTGTCCGCACACTGGTTGGCTTCCCTGAAAATATGAAAAATCTTGATCACTCCTAAAGCACTCATGGTATCTCTACAATCTTGGACCATAATCCTCCACGGATGGTTCTCTCCAACGGTCTTGTTGATGGCATTAACCAACCCCAAAGAGTCGCTTTCCACAATCATCGACCTCAAGTTTCTCTTCAAGGCTAGCTCCTGACCATCTCTAAGCCCCCACAATTCCATAATATCTCCGTTGGTGGCACCCACATTAGCCTAGAATCCTAGGATCCAATCTCCTTTACAGTTCCTAAAGATCCCTCCTACACTAGATTGTCCTTTGTCTAACAAAGTAGCACCGTCCACGTTAAGTTTAAGAATGTCGTCAAGAGGTTTCTTCCAACTAATAGTCACCTCTTCTCTTCTTGTGCTCTTCTCCTACTCAACCTATCCCTTGTCTTAACCATGCACGAAACCCTATTGACCATAGCAATAAGCGGCTCCATTTTCTTTTGGTGTACTATATAGCATCTGTCTTTCCATATGAGCCAAGCTGCAATCATGAAAGTTTGGTCCTCCTCCTCTAAATCTAACCTGAGTTTCCTCTCAGCCCCGTTCCTCAACCATTCTTTAACACTTCTTTCCCAGAAAGTCCTCAACATGTCTACTCCTTTAATGAGCTTATTCCAAATATTCTTTGCATGATTGCAATCTCTGGAGGCATGCTCAATCATTTCCTCCTCTTCTTTGCAAATGAAGCAAGTTCCCTCCTCCACAATACCTCTCCTTTTTAGCTCTTTGAAAATCATAAGTCTCTCCCTAGCCGCCAGCCACAAGAAAAACTTTACTCTTTCAAGACACTTCCTGTTACTTAAGATCTTATAGGAAGTGTTCAACAAACTAATGGACCTGAAGTCTGATATTTCCTCGGGGTTGTGAGCTTTTGCCAACTCTAGGAAGAAATAACCATCTGTTAAAACTTATTAATAAAAAGATAGACTTTACCCTTGACAGCAAGCCAAAATTTTTTATAGAAAATTGGTTGAATACCATCTGGGCCAGGGGCTTTTAGGCCTTTCATGGAAAAAGTAGCTAATCTAACCTCCACCTCCTCGAATCTTTTATAGAGCAACTCTTGCTCAATAGCATCAATCTTCCTCCTTCTGGCTATGAATCTACTACTTGGCTCCTTCACTTCCTTGCTCGCAAACAAGTTGGTGAAGTTGTTTATCGCATTAGTTTTCAATTTCTCCTGATCTACGCACCAATTTCCCTTAATTTTAAAAGCTACAATTCTACTAAAATTTTTTCTCACCTTAGTGGTTGCATGAAAGAAACAAGTATTTCCATCTCTGTCCATAATCCAATTGAATCTTGATTTTTGAAACCAATATATCTCCTCCTGCTCAAAAACCATGTGATATTCTTTTAACAAACTTCTCTCTAGCTCCTATAAAAAGGTCGAGTACTTATAACTATTGGACCTTTGGATACCTCCAAATCTAGTTTTAATCTTTCTTTTGTGGTAAAAGAAATTACCGAGCACCAAATTATTCCAAGCCTTGATCTCATCCCTAGTAACTTGAAGACTTCTTTAAAGTTAGGGTGCGTGAGCCAAGCTAAACCAAAACTGTTTCTTGTCTTTATTTGGAGGGAGGGACAAGCTGGTATTCATGCTCACTAAGCAGTGATCTCTGTGAACTCTAGTCAAGTTGATAACTTTTAATTCAGGGAAGGATAACCTAGCTTCTAGGTTATAAAGAGCCATGTCCAACTTTCAGTGGAGGCCTACACTACCTTGAGTTCTTCGGACCCATGCAAACTTGGGCCCCCCCCAGCTTTGGTATCCATAAGGTTGCACGAATTCCACCAGTTTTTGAATCTTTGGCACTTTCCCCATGTGGAATTAGTCAACTTATTGGTTTCGTCAGACCCAGCAATATCATTGAAGTAGTGGCTGACAGTATACGCACATTAGGCGCTAGTCTCTACAATTATCCTCTATGAAGTAGTGGATCAGCTGATTTGTGTGGAACATGACCTTCACGCTCTCTAAATTTGAATTCCATGACAGCCATAGCCCGCCTTTGAACCTATTATTTGTGACTATAAATTCCTTATCCAAGCCTCCCTTCTTCATGACTAACGGGAACTTATTCTTCTTGGCTCTTGTTTCCGAGTAGCAAACAATCTCTAGACATTCCTTTTTTATCATCTCTTTACACGTGCATCTAAAACTGGCACTTCTTACTCTCTTACAGTTCCACACAATGGATTTGATATGCATTAAACCAAATAGAAGGCATAAAGAAAGGCTCCATCATACCTCCATTTCATCGGCTTCCCTCTCCTCTAAATCACTATTGTACTCATTGTCTTCGGCAACTTCACAAACCATAGACCCATCCTCCCCAAACTTGGAGACACCACTCCTCTTATTGGTAACCGTTGCATTTGAATTACCACGATTCATGGGCTTATCACCTAGGTCCAAGGCCCTAAGATTCCTCCATCCAATGGGCTTATCACCTAGGTGCCTCGCATGGGCTTCCTCCATCCAATGTGTTTCTAGAGTGTTATTGGGCATCAAGATGTTACTGGGCCTTCCTCCATACTGAAATGGGCCACTTCTTTACTCCCACTGAGGACTCCATCCTTACGACCCAGCATCAACCCTTCCCATTTCCTTCTATCAATAAAAGCCCAATTATTCCTCACCAATATCTTCTTATCATCTCTCAAGTCAGCTATCTCCTTTCAAATGGGGATCTCGGGGAGCTTCACATACTTGCCTTTTTCTTCTCTCATCCCCATTTTTGCAGGTTTGCCAGCCTCCCACCTTTTCCCTATCCCTCTTGTACCTCCGCTCTGATAACTTGAGGTTTGAACTGTCGTAGAACTATCAATGTCAGCCTCCTCATCAAACTCTAAGATCATATCTACCAACGTTTCATTAACTTCCCCCAAATGGATGAAGCGGTTCTGGTGAGTGTGTTCTTTCCTTCTCTGGTTTATAAAATTTCCATTTTTGTCAATCTTTGTCTCTTTTGAACTAACATCCACGGGCCAACTCCGTCGTTCTTCTTTGTGGTTGCTTCCTCCGTGATGAGGTCCTGTTACTAAGGGTTTCCCTTCTCCCTTCTTTTCTAATTTCTTGTGGGTTCTCACTGCCACTTGGGCTCTGCTGATTGCAATCCTCTATTTTATGTGCCACTTCACCACATCTGAAACAAATAGTTTGTAATCCTTCATACTCGAGTCTTTGAACCCTTTTCCTGATTTTAATTCTAGGCACCAAGGCCTTCTCTAGGTTGATTTTGACACACACTCTGGCATATCTTCCTCTTAGAGCATTAGCTGTGTTTGCATGCACCTTTATCGATCTGCCAATTGCCTTACCAATCTCCAGAAGAATGTCCTTGTCAAAGAATTCAATAGGTAAGTGTAGCAATCGTACTCACACTGTAGTGGATTTTATGGTTTCCTCTTCAGGAGTGAACCAAGGTTTCCACTTCAAAACCATGAGGTAATGATCATGTATGAACCATGGTCCATCCATTAGGACATGATAGTAGTCTTGTTAGGTAGAAAATTTAGCAAGAAAATACCCTTCTCCCAGATCTAAGAGCTCCAAGTTCCCCTCCAACCTCTATATGTGGGTTACCTTAGTTGGCATTAATTGATACCTTATCTCTTTTCCTAACAACTTGATGATTAGGGTTTGTTTCCATGGCCTCCACAGTTTTTTTAGAACTACGTTTGATGCTTGGACCTACGGAATATTACTTGGACTAGTGTTTTGCTCGGTCTCTCCCTCCTCCATTAACTCCTCTTCATCCTCAAAATCAAGTTCAACTAGATTCTCCGCACTCTGTTCCTTCGTGTTCTTTCCCACCAATATCTCCTTAAAGGATATTTTTGTTTCCCCACAGTCACCTCCTCCATCTGCTTTCACATTCTTTATGCTTCTCTATTATAAACCATCCATCACTACAAGAAAACAAGCCTTCAACGACAGAAATTAGCGATGGATTTTTATCCTTCTCTATTAGCGACGGATTAGCGACAGAAAAATCAGCGACAGAATTAGCGACGAAACAATCCGTCGCTAAATGTTATGTCGTTAAATTCGTCACTAAAATTAGCGACAAAAATTTTCCGTCACAAAATCCGTCGCTAAAACTTTTACGGATAAATTAGCAACGGATTTAGCGACGAAAAATTTCTATCGCTAATTTTCCGTTGCTAATCCGTTACTAAAACTTAAAAAAAAAAAAAAAATTTGTTTTTATTAAATATAATTTTATTTTTTATTAAATATAATTTTGTATTTTTATTAAATATAATTTTTTATTAAATATAATTTTTTATTTTTATTAAATATAATTTTTTTAATAAATATAATTTATGCTTTTATTAAATATAATATTATCTTTTTATTAAATATAATTTTGTATTTTTATTAAATATAATTTTATACTTTTATTAAATATAATATTATATTTTTATTAAATATAATTTTTTATTTTTATTAAATATAATTTTTTTAATAAATATAATTTTGTATTTTTATTAAATATAATATTATATTTTTATTAAATATAATTTTGTATTTTGATTAAATATAATTTTATGTTTTTATTAAATATAATTTTTATTTTTATTAAATATAATTTTATTTTTTATTAAATATATTAAATATAATATTATATTTTTATTAAATATAATTTTGTATTTTTATTAAACATAATTTTTTTAATAAAAATAATTTTATGTTTTTATTAAATATAATTTTGTGTGTTTTTATTAATTATAATATTTTTTTGATAAAAAATAATTTTATTTTTTTATTAATTATAATTTTGTGTTTTTATTAAATATAATGTTTTGTGTTTTTATTAAATATAATATTTTGTTTTATTAAATATAATTTTTTTATTAAATATAATTTTGTATTTTTATTAAATATAATTTTTTGTGTTTTTATTTAATATAATTTTTTGTTTTTATTAAATATAATTTTATATTTTTTTAAATTAGGGTATTGTATTTTTAATATTGAGATTTAAAAATAAAGTATAGAAATAGAAGAAAAATAAACTAATAACACAAAGATGATGGTGGTAAGGTGGTTAAGACTTTCAATATCTCTCTCAACCCAGGTTCGAAACTGGGTAGATGCATATTTCAATATTTTTCAAACAATTTAAAAGTGGATGGCCAAGTGCAGGCGGGTGGGGCGGGGTGCAGAGCGGGGCGGGCGGCAGGGTCTAGGTGCAGGCGGGTGGACCGAGTCAGCCAACTGGGTTCGGGCATTTGTGTTTGCTCTTACTCTCTTCAGCGACGGATTAGCGACGGATTTATTTCCGTTGTTAATAATCCGTCGGTAAATAATAAATATTTTAAAAATAAAAAATTATATTTCCGACGGATTAGCGACGTCGTTGATACCCGTTTTTCTGGTAGTGTATTTTCTTTTTAAAAGAATTAAATATTAATGAAGTGGCAATCTTAATTTTTGAAAACAAAAATTGACTTCAAAGCTTTCCTCTACTTTTTTTTTTTTTTAGTTTTAAATATTTTTTTCAGTTCTAGATCAAGAATTGAAAATGAAATTTTCAACTCTAAAACTAAAGCCGTAAACAAGCATTTCCAGAAGCAGAATCGTTGTTTTAAAACTGTGGCCATATCTAGTATTGATATTCCTTGCCCGGGGATATTGACGCTTTTTCTTTTCATAATTTCTTTTGCTGATCATATTATAAAAGAAATTTAAATAGTAAAACCTCGCCATGTTTCTCTTGTAATTTACCCAAAAAATAGTTTATTCTATTTTTACTTTTTTACTTTGAGCCTAGATAGAGACAAAAATAGGACAAAACCCATTAATGAATTAGTGGATTCACCTGCAGATGTATTTTAGCATATAATTTTTCTTCTTCAGTATTTTATTGGAATTTATTTAAGATTAACCAATTCAAAATATAGTCAATAATCACTCAAATTACAGCCAATAACTCGTTATAAATGCCTTGTATCTGAATCCATACATAATTAAATAAACACGACCATATATCAACGGATTACCAGAACTGTTAGGTCTTTTAATTAAATATTGAATTCGAAACTTAAAATTAAAAAAAAAATTACAATAGGAGAGCCATCCCTAAATAGAACTTCACAGATATTTGAACTAAATAAGTCGGAGCATTAATCTGAATACCAATGGTGTGGGAACAAAAAAATAAATAAATAAACATGGTCATTTCAATCGCAATCAGTAGTTGACTCACTAAAACACTCGCCACGGTGCGTTACATGGAGGTGATCTTTTAGGTCTTCCTGGGCATAAACTTCATTGTAGGCCTTCGTGGGGATTCCGTGTAGATTTTGATCAACCACTCTAAAGGACCAATGTTAGCTGACAAGACATCCTATGAATCCTCAAAAGTTGTCATACAGATCTGGAAAAGACAAATAGTACAAGAAAAGGAAAAGCATAAATGGCTTTAAAGTTGTTAAAAGGCATTGTTAGTACACAAACTAGCTTTGGAATTTCCTCCAATTTACTCCAACTTTAGCCTTTTATTCTCCAACCTTTAGCTTTTCTTGTTGCAACCAAAAGACATTCTTTGCTTCTTTTCTTCACTTCTCTCATACTCCCCTTATAATCATCCATATTTTCCGAACTCATCCATCCATAGAGCTGCAGATTATCTTGAATTGAGCCAAATCTGAAGAAAAAATATTTGATCAAAGATGGGTTTTCTGGGCACAATCACAAGACACATGGACGCATTGGTTGGGTAATTTTTAATTTTGTCTTGAATTTTTACCAAAAAAATATTCCAAGTCAGTTTCATATTCTAACAAGTAGTAAAAATAAATTTGTGAAACAGGCCAGGAGTGATGCTTCTTTATCCTTTGTAAGTTGAGGATTTTCTCCTTTAATAGCTATTCAAAAATAAAGTACCAAGAGATAATTAGTGTGTGTGTGTGTGTGTACATACATGTAGATATGCATCAATGAGAGCAATTGAGAGTCCTTCACCACTAGACGACCAGCAGTGGCTAACATATTGGGTTTTGTACTCTTTCATTACCCTATTTGAGCTCTCCTTTTGGAAAGTCCTTCAATGGTAACAGACAAAACATTTCTATTTTTCAATTGTTTATGATGCTTTAGTTTTTGTCATTGTAAAAATAATGGGAGAAACTTTGGTGTTCGGTTCAGGCTTCCATTTTGGTCATTTATAAAGCTTCTCTTCTGTATGTGGTTGGTGCTGCCCATCTTCAATGGGGCAGCGTATATCTACGAGAATTTCGTGCGCAAGTATGTCAAGATTGGCAGCTATGTGAGCTCAAGTTATCCGGATGACCAACGCAAAGTTATGCAAATGTTGAGCCTTGATGGTCGAAAATCTGTTGAGCGATACATTACAAAATATGGATCCGAGGCCTTTGAGCGAGTTGTTAAAGCTGTAAGAGAAATGACATGCTCTCTCTCTCTCTCTCTCTCTCTCTCTCTCTCTCAATGAGTATGTTTTGGGGTCATTGCAGGCTGAAAAGGAAGCAAAGAAACATTGAGATGACTGCAAATGGAAAATCTGGACTCCAGTGATTTTTAGAGCAAGCATTGAGTGGAATGTTTGTGTATAGTTTGTAATTCCATCTTGAAATATGAATAAAAAAAATGAGATATAAAAAAAAGTCTTCAGCACTTTGGCATTGTCAGGGGATTTCCATGCAAGCTTTTATCTATGAAAATGTAAAATATACAGCTAAATGTTTACAAAAGTTGGAATGCATGATGCTAACTGGTATACATCTCATAGATGAAACCGTGTTCGGTGAATCTTAAACTTGATGATCACCCGATGTGTTTCAGTTGAGTTCCTCTCAATTTTGATAGATGTAGGATCTCCCTCCTGGGCTCTAATGCAATTCCACAGATGAGGAAGGGAAAGCAATTCACTATACCAATTCAGGAGAGGGAGATTTCAGTAACAACATGCCTTTTTCTGTCACCCAAACCCTATTCACACTCTCATTTCTCTCGCACAATGAACCCTACATACCATGCAGTCCTTGCCTTCAACTAAAGCTTTATATAGTAGACAATTCAAAACTCAATAATATGTATGGGCTCCTCAAGAGCAGGGAGTGGTTGCATTAAGAGGAGAATGATCTGAAGTTTTTGCACCAAAGCAAGATGGATGCAAACAATGGAGCCTTGGAGTTGATTCAGGGAATTTCACAGACCATATGCATGAGCAAAGAAAGGAAGCTAATGCCTTGCTCAAGGGAGCTTCATGAGCAGAAGTGTTTTAAGCCTTGACCAGCTGATTAGTTCTTCCGAAATGATGTTCCATATTCAAAGAGCAGAGATTCACGCAGAAGTATTGAGCTATTTGCTATAAATATGGAGCTACTTGCAAGGACGTAAATGAAACAAATGCAACAATGAAACACATTAATACAAGCATAAATCCTCTATTCTTACTACTTCCGCTTACCAACACACCTCAACATCCTCCCTAAACCTTTCCATAAATAGCCCCAGTTCATACCCGGTCTTGGTTATTGTTTTTCCAACCTTCCTAAATATTACTCATGTTAGGTAACTTTTTTCATAGCTTGACCCCCCCCCTAAATGTTGCTTTTTTCATCTTCATAGAAGTTGTCCTTCTCAGCAATCTTCTTCATGAAGGTCATGTGCAGATGAGTACCGTGCAGGTGTCCCCTATGTGATCTTGCTCCTTACATGGCACTATGTTTTCACAAATCCATACCAATTTAGTACTTGACACATTTATTAGTATGGATATAGGAACACATCTCATCTCAATAAAGTTTCTATGAAAATGGCATGCTTGACACCCATATACATACCGCATGTCATGTCAAGTCGAGATGGCATAGTTGGGCAAAGTGAACAAGTCCTGATCGCTCATGCTTGTCTCAGAATGTGATACAGCACCTTGCTCTATACAACCTTCCTACTTGCTAGGGTATCAAACCTTTTGAAGAAATAGCAACAGCGAGAGCTTCTAAATTACCTTCGATTGAGTTGATTAAAATGGTAAGCAGTTAACTGTGTACCTCCCAAGCTCTGTTTAACTCTTTAGAATGCGAAAACAATTACTTCTCGACTGAAGGCCAAACGAAATAGAAATGCATCTCAAAAGGTAATGGCTGAGTTTCCCACTTCTATCAAAGAAAAAAAAATGAAACGCATCCCATTATTTGAGAATCAATCTCTAAGTAATTTATGTTTATTGCATGAAATGGGACATCTTTTGCTGCTGCGTATGATAAATTTTAATAATTTAGAACCTACTCAATACAGAATAAAAGGCTGTACATATCTTTACACTAAGAAATCAGTCAAGAGTACTTAAGAGTTAACATAGAATGTCAGTTGTTGGTAATATGCATAAATTCCAAAGCAGCCAAACAAAAAACACATCAAAAGCTGTGGAAAAAGAGGCAAGGATAAGTAGGACTGAACAGTATACTGCTACCTATGCATGTCAATATGCAGACATAAAACTGTTTGACGATGCCAGATGATAAAGATGGAAACAAAATTACCTGAGAAACACATAGAAGGAAGCATAAATAGCAGCATCCTCTACAGACTTTTTGAGCAAATGACATGATTGTTTTAGTATTCTACACTTGCCTGAAAGAAGCAGCACAAAAGGAGTCGTAGACAAGTACTCTCATGCATTTGATTCAGCAGAGAACCTGTTATATCACAAGATTAGACTTCGTAAATTTCGGGGTGCATGAAAAGTGACTAAGATTGTACTACTTACAGCTAAAACATGTAAATCTTTGATAATTTTCTTTGTTTCTCCAAGGCTCC
The DNA here is from genome assembly GCA_037126225.1 of Dillenia turbinata. Lineage (NCBI taxonomy): Eukaryota > Viridiplantae > Streptophyta > Magnoliopsida > Dilleniales > Dilleniaceae > Dillenia > Dillenia turbinata. Next base: position 2,223,595 of record JBAMMX010000022.1, read on the forward strand.
TCCATAGTTCATCTCTTCAACAAAATGAACAGTTGAATGGATTGGTTTAGAATGGTCTAAATCTGTAGTTTGGCAAGGTTTAAGGATGTGTTATGGCCCTGCAATTAGTTTTATGGGACCCAATCTTGCCAAGCTATCAGTTTTAGCATGGTCACTTGAAGGTGCAGTCACTATCACGTCCTTCCAGTTGCACAAGGTTGCCCCCATTTGCTTCATCTCTGTTTGATTCAAGTTCAGAAGCTCCCAGTTCATGTTGCAAGGGCACATTACTGTGTGTTTCCTTTGGTTCTCCACGGGCACTTTTAGCTTCTTGTGCTTTCAGAGATGGAATCTTCGAGGGCTTTCCAGTGTTGATAGCTTTACATGCAGGTCGCTTTCTGGTTTGCTTGTCACGTAACTGCTTTGACTTCATTCTGTCTTTCACCTTATGTCTACGCCCATAACTACTATTGATTGTCACAATCTGTTTGAAGCCAGGAAGAACAGGGATGAGCAGAGGGCAAGCTACAGATGTTCGAACAGGAGGATTCTGCATGCCAGAGGTAGACATACTTGGATTATAAGAAAACGAAAGTGAAGGTGGATGATCAACAGATGGAAGTTCACCAACAACATCGTAACAATTTTGACCAAAATTCATCAGTTTCTCTCTCGGTAGTCTTGCTTGTATTAGCCATGGAGGAAGGGTCCTCAAAGAGCCTTCAATCCAAGTTGTTTGGATGGGTTCCCCAAAATCTGGACGTGAGAAAGGAAATCCGAATGAAGATTTTTGGTCATAAGCTGGATGCTGCTTGTGCATAAGTTCACCAGAGCTTGGACAGAAATGCTGACAAGCATCAAGAGCAGGTGATCTGGTCGATGGTATTTGAGAACTGAAATTTATGTATTTTCTTGGAGAAACAAAAGTACTTTGGAAGTTAGGAGCCATACTAATCAAAGCTGCGGGAGAAGTTGGATGCATAAAAGGCAGAGGTCGAGGATTGTAGTTTCCGCTGATGCTGAGAGATCCACCAGACAGCAAGTTGGTTTGCCCTTGAGGATATGGATTCAGCAAACTAAAGTCAGGAGCTTTCATCTTTAGATGATCTTGCAAGGCCCAATTTTCTGCTGAGTGAGCTATGGTTTCCTTTGGCTTTTCAAATGCTGGATCTGAAAACCAATCCTGATGAAAACTTCTCCTCACTGAAGCATCAAGTGCAGTACTCGTAGGATAGTGCTTGGTTATAATTTCCTTGTCAGTCCATACCTTTCCATCCTCCATTCCTTGCACAATGTTGGTACCTCTACCAATAGTTACATCTTTACCCATCAATCTCATAGTTGCTTGTGTTCTCCGTAGAAATATTTGGTCTGAATTCTCTTGAACATGGACTTTATTCCCTTTCTGGATGTGACCCTCATCATATTCCTTGCGAATATTGCATGAAGCCAAGTTTGAGTCAAGCAGATGGACTGAGCAATTCTTTTTTTCCAACAAGTCTTGCCAGCCATTACCTGTTCCAACATTTTCCTGCAACTCACTTCTTGCAAATCTAGGAGATACCATACCATCACTTTTCTCTTCTACATAGTTTTGCCCAGGAAATAACTTTATCTGATTCCTTGGAAACACTTTCTGAAAGCTATGATTTTCTTTGACATTTGCACAATCTCCCATAGCTTTTGGTACTGTGTGATTAAGCACAGGTACACTGCCAGAAGAAGTTAAACCAATTGGCTTCTTTGCCTTGTTATGTCCAGTATTACCATTTGAGTTCAACCGTATGAATTCACCTTGAGAATTAAGAGGCAAACCCACAAAGTTCCGATCAACCCACTTTTCAGCCGGGTCAATGGCTCGTTTCTTCCAACCTGAAAGGGCAGAAGTCATCTCTTGACAGAACATACCAGAAAATAACCGATGCTGCACATTACAGTTATCACAATTTTCAGTGGCAGACTGAGGTAGTGATGGAACTGCTCTGTAAGCCATTTTGCTTGAACCAGCACATGATGACAAAGGCTGGGGAGATGCCTTGGCAGATAGAAAGTCACTGGTCGATACAACAACGGGAATATGATCTTTGACATGATCAAATTTTCCATTTGTCCTGAAAGGCCTTGAAGAAGTCCCAACTGGACTAGATACCTCATTTGGAGAATGATGGGAACCAGGATTTCCAATATATGGATGGTAGGGCGATGAAGCTACGTTATCTTGACTAAATAGATGCACATTATCGCCTAGCTGAGGAATGTGAGAAATGTGTGCCAATCTATCATGAAAACCAGTATGAGGCTTCAGAGAACTTGATGAAGTGGGTTCAAAAGAATCAAAGGCATGTAGGTTATCAATCCTCAATTGGACTTCATTTCCATTTTCACTGCCAAAAGATAAATCTTCACTACTTGCATGAATCTCTGAAGCAGAAAAGTTTTGATTGCCTTCTATACTATGGTCTTTTACTGATGAAGTAGCAAGAGCATCAGTGAATATACCACCAACACGTGGCATTTTGGGATGCTGAAATGAAGACACTTGTTTCATCTGTGGCCCAAGTATGTCGTCCTTACCTGAGAACCGGACATGCTTGTTGGTCTGAGGGAGGCAAGATGAATCTGCTCGACCATCAACATGCCTGCTGCACATTGTAGAGATGCTTGTGCAATTCTTGAGAATTCCATGAATGGGAAATTTTGCTCTGTGGTTCTCAGCAATTGATTTGGCCGTTCGAACTAAGTTGTGCTTTCTTTGTTTTGATGATTTCATCTCTGGCTTTCTTTTGCTGGTAGTTCTAGTTTCCGTGAAATCCTTTGCCATCTTTTTATTACACAATGAACTGCGTAATTTGTGAAATAATTTCTCATGAGTTTGCATTTCCTGCCACTGGATTTTTTCCTGATACAAAAGAAAACTGATTAGCGCATGAAGAAACAGAAAAATTAAAACTACACAATCGACTAATTCCAATGGAACTAAGCCTTAATGCTATCCTTATTTTTGAATGTGCTCTCAATGTAGATACAGAAACATTACCCAAAACTTATGTAACCTGTAATTTAAAATTTTCCTTTGTTTTCATCTCTAGTTCTATTTTCATCTAATTCTTTTACTCATGAAATATCTAGTCAACTTTTGTCCATAGATCTTTAATGAAATTTACTTTTCCCTCTCAAACTAATAATGCATAGTTCATATTCATTATATGATTGCTAAATCCATTGAAGCAACTTCATGCCATGTATTGTCTCCCACCATCTTTGTGAAACTATGCTATTAATGTGCCATCCAGAACGAAACCACAATACAGATCTTTTAAAATTAAATTAAATTATGTGCTGAACATGAGCTTCAATGTTAGATTAAAATCAGTTCCTCTTCTTAAACAACAGGAGAACTCCTAAAAAGGTGGTGTAAAAGGATCAGAGAGTTGCATCAACTAGAATTAATTACTAAAAGGATTGTAGCTATATGTTATATAGATAATGTTAGCGCCTTTTCCTGCTTCATCATTAAACCTTGCCAAGCATGGCGTAGGTTTAACTTGTGTACACATATATACAAGAATCATATGATCTATGTTGTCAAGGAGAAACATAAACAGAGCTGCCTCACTATTATACTCTATTAGAAAATGATGCATTTTTCTAGAAGTTTTTAGAAAACAATAGAAATGTAGTTTTCTAGAATATTTTAGAAATTGATGAAAATATGTTATATTGTAGAAAATTCTAGAAAACAAACATAGTAAATGATAGAGTACTCTAGAAAACAACTATTATAGATGATATTTGTAGAAAAATCTAGTAGAATGAATTAGGACCACATATAATGTAAGCCTAGTAGAAGAATCTAGAAGAATGAATTAAGACCACATGTAATGAAGGTCTAGAACCTTCCTCCACCTCCATTGAAGGCTATAAATAGCTTGGGGTGGTTCATTTGTGTATAAGCAATAACAAGAAATAACAAGCTTCAAATAGTGTCTCCTATTCCCACATTCAACTTCTTTTAGTCTAGCTCTCCCTAAATAATATTTCTTTCTAAATTTCATATACTATCAGTGGTATCAGAGCTACATTCGTTCATATATTGGGCGTAACTTAGTAGTCGATATTCTATGACTAGTTTCAAACCAAGTCAAGTTCCGCTTCCATTTTCTTGGGAGAAAACTATGACTATTGGTCTATCAAGATAAAGACCTATTTCTTGTCTCAAGGATTATGGAATATTATAAAGAACAGCGTCACTATGTCGGAAGATCTATCTATGCTATCTATGGAGCAATAAAAGTGGTTAAAGAAAGAAACGAAGAAAGGTTAAAGGGCACTCTACGATATTCAATTGGCCATTGTGGACACAATTTTTCCAAGAACTTGTGGAGCTACCAGTGCAAAGAAAGCATGGGACACACTCAAGAAGGAGTTTCAGGAGAGTAAAAAGGTACGTCTTGTGACACTCCAAACTCTAAGAAGAGATTTCGAGAATACTAAAATGAGGGACTCTAAGACTATTAAAGATTACTATACTAGAGTAAATAAAGTAGTTACTCAAATAAGAGTTTATAGAGAAAATATGGTAGATAAAATGATAGTTGAAAAAATATTAGTTACTGTCACTGATAAATATGACCCAATAGTAAAAACTATTGAGGGAACAAAAGATTTATCCACTTTGTCTGTGACAGAACTAATTTACTCTCTAGATGTTTATGAGGAAAGACCGAATAAGCGACATGAGGATACATTAGAAAATGTCTTTCAGTCGAAATTAAATATGAGGTCTCAGAAGTCTAGAAATAATGAAAGAAAGTTTATGGAAAGCTAGAGGAAATAATAGAGAAAAAGAAAAATATCTAGCATGCCATATTTGCAAGAAAACTAGTCGGCTAGAAAAGGCACCCATCTTATCAAGGATGTTCTACTAGTTCCTAGTCTACAAACAAACCTACTAAGTGTAACCCAAATGATAGAAAGAGGGTAAATCTTATTATTCAAACGAGACTCTTGCATAATCTATGATAAAGGAGATAAGAGTACACAGATTGTCAAAATAAAGATGCAACAACAAAGAAATTTCCCCATCCAATGGCATTATGCTATAGAAGTTGCCATAAAGGCTCAAACAAATGAGTCACTATTGGTCATCTAAATTTCTATGGATTGAAGCTACTAAAGCGACAAAAAAAAAAAAAATGTATGATGACTAATTTACCAGCTATTAAAGAAATAAAACAACTCTACAAAGATTGTTTGCTTGAGAAACAAAAGGGGAAACTATTCCTCTATGGCCAAGCATGGAAAGCTAAGGCACCATTGGAGCTGATTCACACTGATGTGTGTGGACCCATGAAGATGCCAACCTTTGAGAAATGTAAGTACTTCATTCTCTTCATTGATGACTATACTAGGATGACATGGGTATACTTTAAGTGAGAAAGGTAGGAAGTATTCAACATCTTCAAAAGATTCAAGAATTTTGTTGAAAAACAAAGTAATTACAAAATTAAAGTACCAAAGAGTGATCGAGAAAAGAAATATACATCGAAGCAATTCGACAAATTCTTTGAAGATGAAGGAATAAAGCATCAGCTCATTGTTGGATATGCACCAGAGCAAAACACGGAGTCCGAGAGGAAAAATCGCATGGTAATGGAGATGGCCCGATTCATGCTTGAAGAGAAGAAAATGCCTAAGATGTTTTGGGCAGAAGCAATGAATATTGCAGTCTATCTACTCAACAAATACCCAACCAAGGCACTTCAAGATAAGACACCGATAGAAGCTTGGAGCGGACGAAAGCCATCAGCACGACATCTATGGGTATTTGGAAGCATTTGTTATGTGCACGTTCCAATAGTCAAAAGATACAAGCTAGAAGAGAAGAAAGAGAAAGGGATCTTTCTAGGCTACAACATGCAGTCTAAAGGCTACAGAATATATAATATAAAGACACAAAAGATAATGATAAGCAGAGATGTTAACTTCGACGAAAAAGCAGTATGGAATTGGGAAGAGCAGAAAGATGAGAAGCAAAGCACTTTTGCTACAAGAAGAAACATCTATACATAAGAAAGCAATGAAGAAGCAAAAAGCCCTCACTCAACACCAAGCTCACCAAGATCATCTATCTCTCCAAGATCAACAGAAACAAATCAGCAAAAAATTCTTCTCTAGAATCATCTCAAAGAAAATCAGAGCATAAACAGAAATATATGAAACCTGAAATTTCTTTGCAATGGAACCTACGAGCTTTGAGGAAGCTATAACACAAGGTGTTTGGGTCAAGGCTAGAAGAAGAGATCAAGATAATCAAAAAGAATGAAACTCAAAAGCTAACGGATCTTCCAAACAACAAAGATATTATTGGATTAAAATAGGTATAAAATATTAAAGTAAACCCAGATGGTTCCATCCAAAAATATAAAGCAAGATTGATAGCAAGAGGATGCTTTCAACTAAGAGGAATCGACCACGAGACGTTTGTACCTGTCGCAAGATTAGACACCATTCCGACATTAATAGCTATAACGGCACAGAAAGGCTGGATTATTTACCAATTGGATGTCAGGTCAACATTCCTGAATGGATATCTAAAAAAAGAGATCTGTGTCGAGCAACCCCCAAGGTTCCTAGCTAAAGGGCAAGGAGAGAAGATGTTGAGGTTAAAGAAGGCACTCTATGGAGTAAAATAGGCTCCCAGAGTGTGGTACAGTAGAATTGATGAATACTTCACCAAGTTCGGATTCAGGAGAAACAAAAGCGAGACCACCCTCTACATAAAAAAACAAAGTACAAATGATACTCTCATCATTTCCTAATATGTAGATGATCTAATCTATACAAGAAACGATAAGAAAATGATACAAGAGTTTAAAGAAGATATGATGAAGACCTTCAAGATGACAAACCTGGGCTTAATGCACTACTTTCTTGGCATTGAAGTAAGCCAAGAAAAGAAATGAATATTTATCTGTCAGACGAAATATACAAAGAATTTACTAAAGAAATTCAATATGAGCAACTGCAAGATGGTGGCTACACAAAAAAGATGCAAACGGATGATGCATCTTAAACTATAGATGGCTCAAGATACAGAAGCCTCATTGGAAGCTTACTTTATCTGACAGCTACAAGACCAGATATAATGCATGCTACAAGCCTACTCTCCTAATTCAAGTAGAAACCAAGTCAAGTACACTTTAGACCAGCAAAAAGAATACTCAGATATCTTCGAGGAACTGTGGCATATGGTACAGGCCTTCAGAAGATTCAAGACTAGTTGGCTATACCGACAATGACTGGACTGGATTTGTGGATGATACGAAGAGCACATCAGATTATGCCTTCAATCTAGGATCTGGTATATTCTCTTGGGACTCAAAAAAACAAGACATAGTTGCACAATCATCAACCAAAGCAGAATATATAGCCATAGCCGGAACAGTAAGTCAAGCGATATGGCTACAAAGAATTCTAGAAGACATGGGAGAGACTCAGAAAGATTCAATTGCAATACTCTGTGACAACAAGTCAGCAATAGCAATGGCTAAGAATCCGGTATTCCGCAACAGAACAAAACACATTGCGATCAAATATCACTTTCTACAAGAGGCAACGACGAACAGAGAAATCAAACTACAATACTGCAAGACTAATGAACAGATTGCAGGTATATTCACAAAGGCATTACCAAAGCCAAAGTTGGAGACATTGCGGAACATGCTTGGAGTAACCAAAAATGCATCAAGGAGTATTAGAAAATGATGCATTTTTTTAGAAGTTTTTAGAAAACAATAGAAATTTAGTTTTCTAAAATATTTTAGAATTTGATAAGAATATGTTGTATTATAAAAAATTCTAGAAAACAAATATAGTAGATGATAGAGTACTCTAGAAAACAAATATTGTAGATGATATTTGTAGAAAAATCTAGTAGGATGAATTACGACCACATGCAATGTAAGCCTAGGATGAACTAATATCACATGTAATGAAGGTCTAGAACCTTCCTCCACCTCCAATGAAGGCTATGAATAGCTTGCGGTGGTTCATTTGTGCATAAGCAACAACAAGAAGAAATAACAAGTTTCAAATAATGTCTCATATTCCCATATTCAAGTTCTTCTAGTCTATCTCTCCCTAAATAATATTCCTTCCTAAATTTCATATGCTATCATACTCAAAAGAAAAGCAGTAAATATTTTGATAAGGGTTTTGAAGGGCAAGGAGGGAGAGATTTTCTCCTATGACTGAGCAAAGCACAAAATGCAATAGGAATGTGAAATCTTGTTCGCCAATTCATGCAGAAACAACCAGAAGCTTGAGCGACTTAATTTTATATCAAGATCCATAAAATGGAGATGTTTAAGCACCATGTGTGAAAATTTTTAAATTTCTTGAAAGCATAAAGAAACTGAAACTTTTAGTAACCTGAGTTTTCCGGAATGGGTCACTATGTAGATACATAAGATAGGTTACATAATATAGATGGGAACATACTTATGTTTGGGTGTAAAATTGTGAAAATCAGTGAAACAAGTGGAGAAGTACAGGCAACTGCCTCATTTATAATCTTGATATGCATAATTATACCTTTAGAATGGAGAAGTTCTCTTAGGTTTTGAAGCTTGTTCATATGTAATCTATGATTTTTCCAGCTTTGAAGATCACATTATCCTAACCCAAAAATTTAAAAGTTATTCGGAATCATATCATTCTCTTGTAATTTATATTACAGTAACAAAAATAGAACAAATTATTTGACACATGATAACTATATTCACTCTTGGCAAAAAGACTTCCTATAAATGCAGTCCACGTGAACATATATTGCCATCAAAGAACTACATTTTAAAGTATAGTGCTATTTGGACCAGCATTATAGAAATGGCGGCACTTTCAGTTCTTGTTCAAAAGTGTGCAGAAAAATCATTTGTACAATGCACCAATAAAATCATGCCACTTAGGTAAAATGTCAAATATGTTATTGACTACATCGGCCCCAGAAATATCATCCAATTAATAGGCAAACCACAAAGATGATACCAAACATGTGAAGGTTTCTGCGTAGCAGGCATCCATCAGAACTTAAGCTCCTTCGAGGAAAGAATTTACAATATGGTTCTTAGTGAAAATTCTGAAGTATCGGAATTTATTAACGCATGGACAAGAGCTTCAAGCAGATGATTTAAAAAAAAAATAATAATAATAATAATAAAATAATTTTTACCTGGATAAACAATAATCTCTTGGAAAATTCATAATGACAGAAGTAACAAACTATATCTGAGTAGTAAGCATATTAATAAGGGCTTGCATACGTTTGCACAAGATTGAGTCATCTGGTGGAGAGATGGACAGTTTATCATATGAATACTAACTTTTGACTTCAGAAAGCATATTATGCTTATCTTACATCAGTTTCCAGTACACTTCTTCAGTTGTTTATATATAATATATCTATATATACACAGTTCAATTTTCAAGTGCTAATGAAACTGGAAAGGAAAAGGCATTTTGGAAACTAATATACAACAACATCAAACTAAGTTTTAATCCCAAATTTTGGGATCAACTATTTGGGAGAAGAAATATATATTAAAAAAAAAAGGAAAAAAAAGTGTTGCCCGGAATGAATATTGTACTAAGTGTTTTCTACTATATTAGTAGAAACTAGGAAATATTCAAACCAAAAAAAAAAATCAAAAATCACCACTAACATGAGGTAGGCCGCCTAAATGCACCTTTTGAGGTGAATATAGTTATAGATTCTTCCTCATTTTATCTCATATTATCGAAATCAGCAAAAACGAAAGGATTTTTCTTGTAGAATAAATGGCTTTCAATTTTCAAAACCTAATTGTTCAATTAGATTGTAATTGGAACCAAATAAATTCCACAAAAATTGTTGAGTTTAATTATAGGTCTGGACTCCACAGATCCGACTCTTTATGACTAGAACGGGTGCTCAATCAAGAGAATTAAAATCTACAAAAGATCGCTAGAGAGTGTTCCAGCGGGAAAGACACCGATACTCAAATAAGAAAGAACGGTTTTCAAAATGATAAACAGACAGAGAGGAAGAGAAGACGGATCTCCATGTGCTTTTTGTGTGTTTTATGTCGAGTCCAGAGAACTTACCAGGCTTGATGTGTCCAGAGCTTTTATATGATGTCTTGCTAGAGTCGTATGATCTCGGGGTATTAAAACCCTAGTTTCCTTATGAGCCAATCTGAGGATTCCAGATCCCAGACGTCAAAGGTTTGAAGTCGTTATCATTTAGGAAATTGGATTATATGAAGAGATTTTTTCTCTTATCGATTAGATTTTCAAGAGTTTCCTTTCTTATCCAAGAAATATGTTTTGTACTAAAATAGAAAACTTAATCAAGGTGACATTCAGTTGAGTATTATCAATTGGGAGTAAAAGTGCTCGGTTGGTTCAGTATTCGGTAGTCACTGGTCGGATAGAGGGGGTAGTCATTCGGTGTTATTGGATACACCTATGGATTGGTCGTGTTGTTCGGATCGATATGTTTGTGGTTTGGAAGAGCTCGACCCTTCATGACCATGGGTGACTTTTCAGGTTTTTAGGCACCTAGTTACCTCACCAACTGATGTTTGGATCATGTCTCATCAGTTACTCCCGACTCATGGTGTCAATTTGTAAAAGAGGCTCCATGAGTGAAGTTCGCTTTTTGAGAAATTAGAAGGGTATGGAAGCTTGCGATACATGTTTCTTGAGATCATACGAATCACCCGCAACTGATACAAAATAAGCGGATGGGATATAAGTCCTCCTTTTGTCTCAACCATTCCGTCTTCCACCGATGTTAATGTATCTCTCCTTCCATTTGATTCAATTCGAAATTAATGTGGTGCAAGAAGGTGAGGCGGTATAAACTTTTCCACTTAATTCGCATGCTTTTCAAAGAAGTACTTCAACTGCTTAGAGATTTTGAAGAAATTTCTTCGTGTCTATAAATAGGGACTGTGGGCCCTTGCGTTATTTCTGCAAGTTTCTTCATGCCTGAGGGTTTTCTCCTTGTGAGAGTTGTCTTCCATGTGGGGTCTTCAAAAGGACGCTCTAGATTTGCAAAGTTCAATAGTGTGAATTGCTTCTGTTGGTATGAGGTTTCGTCAAGAACGAGGGCTGTTGGTATGTGGGCTCGTTATGTCATTCGGTATCCGAATGTCATAATGGACTTCATCAAGGTTCCTGTCGGGGTCCCTGACTAGGATTTAAGAAAAGAGTCTCCTTCCGAGTCGGATGGTAGGACATACCAGTTGTGTGTAGGAAGCTAAGTGATGTAAGAAAGTTTGATGATATTCTGATGCATCCGCCGAATCCCTTCCCGATTGGTTTATTTCCCCTTTCGATGTCTTATTGTATCAATAAGGCTACAATTTATTTTTCATTGTTCATCTACTTACTGTTTTTATACTCTCCAATATTGTCGAACGATCAAGACGATATAACCATTTATATATATTTCTTTTGATGTAATCGGTCCAACTAAGAGACTTGTAAAATGTAATTACTCATATAATCGAACATGTATTTGTCGTATGGAAATAAAAGAGATTGCTCCACTTACTTTCATCTGTTGTGTCTGTCAGAATTTCTTTCGTATGTCAAGCTGCTTGTGTGATCGACCCACTTGTGTGAAAGACACTAGGTGTTGTACTCATGCTCTCCAGGTTGTTAGGAGTATGTTCTGTCTGTCCATTGATACGAACTCAATTGATGGTACAAACTCTTTTGACCAAAGTCCACTCAAGGAGTTAGATTCTTTCGTTAGAACGAGATGACAGAGGCCCATTCGAGAAGATTTATATCCCTTTGATAGGATATGACAGCTAAGGCCCATTCGGGAAAATAGATCTCTTCGGTAGGACAAAGCGACTAAGGCTTATTCGGGAAGACTACGTCCCATTTGGGGAGATAGATCCCTCTGGTAAGACAGAGCGACTATGGCTCATTCAGGAAGATAGATCCCTTCGGTAGGACAAGGCGACTAAAATCCGTTCAGGGAGATAGATCACTTCGATAAGACATGACAACTAAGCCCCGTTCAGGGAGAAATCCCTTAAGTAGGTAATAACTGATTGGGGTGAAAACGTTTGGAATCAAACGATAGAGCTATCGAAAAGAAAAATCGTGAGGGGCTTACTTGATAAGAGAAACCTCTGTCGAAGAAGAAATGATATAACTTACTGATAGTAGATCCACATGTTCTCTGCATTTCAAGTCCTAGGCACGGTCGATCCGTTCAAGTTATTGAAGCCATAAGTTCCCGGGCGAACCATAGAACGTATCTGATTGGAGCCTTCCCAGTTAGAGGCCAGTTTGCCCCCGAGTTGGAGTTGGCCAATGGCTTCCACTTTCCTTAGCATCAGATCACTTGGTTTAAACGTTCAACTTCTGACACGCCAATTGTAGTACTGCATCATTTGTTACCGATACGTAGACATTCAAGTGGATGCGGATTCCCGTAGTTCGGGGAGTAGGTTTAGTTGTTCACGTAAAGTAGATTCATTCTGTTCGGAATCATACTAGGTCACCTGGAGCGAGTGGATCCCGATCTCCACTGGTATGACAGCTTCACTTTCGTACGTTAAGCTAAACAAAGTCTCTCCGGTTACCCTTCTGGGCGTGGTGCAGTACGATTAGAGGATATTGTAGAGCTCGTCTACCCATCATCCTTTGACTTTATCTAGCATGATCTTTAGTCCTTAAAGGATCGTTCTGTTGATTATCCCTGAGAGTACATTGGTCTGCGGATGAACGACCGATGAGAATCGATGGTTGATCTCCAGCCATATGTAGAACTCTCGCAAGTTAACATCGTCGAATTGCTTTCCATTATCTGTGATAAGGATGTGAGGTATGCCGAATTGAGTGATTATGTGAGTCCATACAAATGATTAAGGCTTAGTTACTATTATCTGAGCTAGAGGTTCAGCTTTCACCCACTTAGTAAAATAATCGATAGCCACTAAAATGAATTTTCTTTGTCTGGTAGCTAATGTGAACGTTCCGATGTCCATTCCCCATTGGGCGAACGGCCATGGCCCCGCTATGGGGCTAAGCTCTGTAGAAGACAATCGTGGAACTGAAGAGAATCATTGGCACTTGTTGTTGAAATTTAAATATACAGCAAAAAGGATTAAAAAATAATTCATAATTTTATTGCTAATAAATGAGAAAAAACATGAGTAGTTGGGATCATTGAATCATAGTTTGGATGAGGGACACAAGAGCCTATTTATAGAGAATAAATGGAGAACTAACACAGGAGAGAGAGAGCAGAGAGGCAGCTCTCCAACGGCTAGAAATCTAGCCGCTGGAGGGCCCCACCCAGCAGCCTGTTTGAGCTAGTTGTTTGGGGGCTTTCTTGGGCCCTTTATGCTGGGTTTTGGGGACTGTCTTGGGCCCTTCATGCTGGGCATTTTGAGTCCCAATTTCAGGCCTAGGTTAGGCCAAAAGTCTATCCATTTGGTGAGCCCTAATTGCTTGATGACTTAGGTGGGAGGTGAAGTTCTTCTTTTCAACACTTGTCGCATTTTTTGATATAATCGTTCGAATCGATCTTCATGGTCGGCCAATAGTATCATTGCCGTAAAGCTTTGTGGACTAGGCTTCGAGCCCCCTGGGTGGCTACCGCATATCTCTTCGTGGATCTCTCGAAAAACATAATTTCCCTCTTCTGGGGTAAGGCATCTCAAGCAACGATGGGTAAAAGACTTTCCGTACAGTCTTCCATCAATGATTGCATAATAGGCGACCTTTCGCTTTAGTTTAGCTACCTCCAGTGACGAGTCGGGCATCGGTTGTCTCTCAACTATACTTCAATTAGGCCTTTCCTACTAAGAGGCTGGTCCGTTACTAGGACCCTTTTAGACTCATCGATGCCGGGGTACTACAAACTTTCAATATAGACCGTTCGGTTAGAAGCAACTGAATCTGAGTTGACCAACTTGAAAAGCGTATCAGCTCTCGCGTTTTCTGAGCGAGGGATCTATTGAATGTCAACCCTATCTAGTCTTGCTATCGTCTTGCATAATTTACTTAGATATTTGGCCATAGTCGGGTCTTTTGTCTCATAGAGCCCTTCGATCTGCTTGACTACCAGTTGAATTTCTATGAATACCTAAACACTTCGGGCTCCCATATTGGCTGCAACTCAGAGTCCCGTCAATGAGGCTTCATACTCCGCTTGGTTGTTGGTGGCTCTGAAGTCGAAACGGATGGCATATTCCACTTTGAAGTTATCTGGATCCATTAATATGAGCCCGGCGCTGCTACCCGAAGAATTTGAGGATCCATCATGTATGGTGCAGTCTGTCAATGACCATTCGTTAGGACTATCAGTGAACTCGGGTGCAGCTGTAATTGGGAGGGTGCATTTGAGAAAGAAGTCGGCCAAATCTTGGCCTTTGATCGTAGGTAAAGGCTAATATTGGATGTCGAATTTGCCCAATTCAACACTCCATTTGATTAAACGGCCAGAGACGTCTCTCTTCTGGAAGATTTGTTTCAACAGTTGGTCGGTAAGCACCACGACAATATGGGCTTTAAAGTATGGCCGAAGTCGTCTTGCCGAAATAACGAACGTGTATGCTATCTTCTCGATCGGTCGATAATTGATTTCGCCTTCTTTGAGTATCCAACTGATGTAATAGATCGATTTTTGAATAGCTGACTTCTGTCTTATAAGAACAGAGCAAAGTACCCAATTAGAAATAAAGAGATAAAGGTATAATTTCTCACCAGGAATCGGTCGGGAGAGCAGCGAATGAGTCATAAGGTACTCTTTAAGTTGTTCGAAGGTCATTTGTCACTCAAGTGTCCATACGAACCGTTGGAATCTCTTCAGAGTATCGAAAATAGGTTTGTACTTTTCTCTGACTTTTGACATGGATCGATTTAGAGCCGTTATTCGACCGATAGGGCAATGCACCTCCTTTAATGTTTGAGGCGACAACATATCCAAGATAGCCTGTATCTTCTCGAGATTTGTCTCAATCCCATATTTGGTGATCATAAAGGCCAAGAATTTGCCCGATACGAAACCAAAAGTACACTTGGTAGGATTCAGTCACATGTTGTAGCGTTCGAGCGTCTGAAAGATCTCAAGGTCAGCAACATGAGTTTCAAAATTGGTACTTTTTACAAACATGTCATCTACATACGCTTCTACGTTTCGGCCAAGCTGATTTTTAAAGACTTCGTTAACCAATCATTGGAAGGTTGCTCATGTATTCTTTAGACCAAAAAACATGACTCAATAACAGTATGCATTGAACTCAACGATGAAACTCGTCTTCTTTTCATCCTCAAGCGTTATTCGTATCTGATTGTACCCCGAGTAGGCATCCATGAAACTTATGAGTTGGTGGTCTGAAAAATTGTCTACCAATTTATCGATATTCGGGAGAAGGTAATTGTCTTTTGAACATACTTTGTTGAGATCTGTGAAATCTACGCACATCCTCCATTTACCGTTGACCTTCTTCGCCAAGACCACGTTGGCTAATCATTCAGGATACTTGACTTTATGGATAAATCCGGAGGTTAATAGCTTTTGGATCTCTTCTTGAATAGCTCGCTAATATTCGGGGGCAAACACCCTCTTTTTTTGTTTGACGGCTTCTAGCCATAGTTTACGGTTAACTTGCGAACGATGACTGACAGATCGATGCCAAGCATATCCTCGGGGGATCAAGCGAAAACTTTGAAATGTCATTGTAGGCAATTGATAATAGCTTCTCATAAGGGCATAGACAGGCCAACCCCAATCTAAACAGTTCGATTGGGATCATAAGTCAGAGGGATCTCAATTACTTCTTCCCCTGGTTCTAGTTTGTTCGTTGGTTCGATATCGCCTCTAAGTTCTAGGGTGTCGATTGAAAAGTTTCTCTACCCGTCTCTGTCAACAAAGAGGGCATAGGAGTCGAGATCACTACAGATAGTAGCGATCCCTTCCAATATTCTAAACTTTATCTTCATGTGTCTAATACTGGGTAGTGCTTCCAATTTGTCCAGACTCGGTCGGCCAAAGAAAACGTTATACGATGAGAAAAGTTTCACCATAAGAAAGGTGGTCTTGACAGTTACGTGGTTAAAGGAAATCCCTAAAGTCATAGTGAGGGGAGTGGTTCCCTCTGAATAGATGCATTTGTCAGATAATCCCTTGAGGGATCCAGTTGGGAGCTGAAGGTCTAAGAAATTGAGACCCATTCGATGAAAAGCGTCCCAAATAAGGATGTCACAATTTGCATCTTGGTCGATAAGGACCCTTCTTATCGTATGAGACTCCATTTTGATAGTAACGACTACGGGTCAACTCCGATCAAATCATTGTCGTCAAATCCGATGACTGGCCTTTTCCTCTTGACTGTAGCCGCGTTTTGTTTAGTGGCAGAAAATTGGTGAGAAAGATTGATCATTAATTTAGTTTCCCACAGGCGGTACCAATATGTTAGAGGTTGGTCTTAACTCCACAGATTTAGCTCCTTATGGTCCAAACGGATGCTCAATTAAGAGACTTGAAACCTGCAAAAGACTATCGGAGGGTGCTCCGGTGAGAGAGGTTCCGACTTTCAAGTCAGAAAAATCAGTTTTCAAAATGATAAACAGACAGAGAGGAAAGGAAGACGGATCTCCCTTTGATTTTTGTGTGTTTTGTATCAAGTCCAAAGAACTTACCTAATTTGATATATCCAGAGCTTTTATATGATGTCCCGCTAGAGTCGTATGATCTCGAGGTATTACAACCCTAGTTTTCTTATAAAGCAATCCGAGAATTCCAGATCTCAAACGTCAAAGATTTGAAGTCGTTTTCATTTAGGAAATTGAATTATACGAGGAGATTCTTTTACTTGTCGATTAGATGTTCAAGTGTTTCCTTTCTTATCTAAGAGATACGTTTCTTACTAAAATAGAAAGTTTAATCAAGGTAAGATTCAGTTGATTATTACCTATTGGGAGTAGAAGTGCTCGATTCTTTTAGTATTCGGTAGTCATTGGTCAGATAGAGAGGGTAGTCCTTCGGTCTTACTGTATGCACCTACGGATTAGTTGCGCTGTCTGGATCGATATGTTTGTGGTTTGGAAGAACTGGACCCTTCGTGACCACGGGTGTCTTGTCAGGTTTTTGGGTACCCGGATTCCGCACCGACTGGTGTTGGGTCATGTCTCATCAAATTCCAATTCCAATTCCAATTCTTACACCACAAAAAGTGCAAATTTATCAACTGCAGCCAAAAAAAAATGAAAATAAACTTTAAAAAGGAATTCTTAATCACCATATTATAATATTTTAATTAACCTTAAAAAGAGGGAAACTTCAACTTTTTTAGGGAAAATGTGTTACTACCAGCAAATTTATATATAAATCTCTCCTTTTTCCCCCCTTGCGCCACAATATCATATTGCATCCCCTCTTCTCTTTCAGCAGAAAGAGGTATTGTTGTCTTTAAATGTAAAATTACAGTTGAAAGAGAATAAAATTAACTTTTAGTTGAGATGTAGATTTAATATTAAGTTTAGTAATTTTCTTTGGTTAATGAAGAAAATAGTTGTTTTGTCATTTGAAGTTGTAACGACTTGGTTCGACAATAATTGCCTCAGACTCTATTGAGGCTTTTTTAGTATATTAATGCAATACAAATATGTAAATATATAATTTTTGGTCGACAGCCCCTTAATTTGAAACATCATGCATCTCATTATCTAAGTAAACCTGAAAATAATTAACGGAATAAAACAGCAGAAGCAAGCAAAAAACTATTGACACTCAAAATTGCTCTCGGTACAATTTATTATCGCCACATGAAAGGCGACATTAATTCTATCACTCATACCAGGCAACCCTTTAAGTTGCAACACCAAAATACTGATTTCTTGTATTAAGTTTTTTAATTTGACATTTGCTATGAAAATCTTTATTTTATATGATTTAAAAAGTTACATAAAAATTTTCCATATAATTATGACAAAAGGTATATAGGCCAGATGGGCGAAGTTATCTGATATTTTAGTTCTAATTGTTCATGATCCACACTACCACCACCAGGTCTGGGGAAATACTTGCACTCAGATTTATACTAAAACTCTGTCTAGTAGCTAAAATTTTTTAACGGTACTGTGAACTTAAAATCTGTCCAATGCTTTTTCAAGATGATGGAGAAAAACAATGCAGCTTATGGATCCTTCATGCAGACAACATTGACATTAGGGCAAACGCATGATCATCTTTCCATCACAAATTCTAATTAGTGGGTTTTGTTCAAAACATGATTAAACAAAAATCCAAAAGGACCAAAAAAAAAAAAAAAAAAAAAAAAAAATCCACTAAAGTTTCTTAAAAATAAGCACCTAAATTTCACCCAAAAAAAATAAGACCCTAAAATTAGACTGCAAATTCAAGCACCCCATTAACATTCTCAAAAGAGAAAAGCAAGAAATGCATTCAACAACTCCCTTATCTTTATCTAACTAAAAAAAATACCATTAAAGCCTTTTTATTATATTGATGAGCTTAATAATGCTGGTTCAGTGTATTCAGAAGCTAGTAATTAATGTGAGATATATACTTAATTTTCCACTTCACCACACCATAATTATAACTACAAAGTGGAATGAGAGGGACTAGGTCTAAAAACTTAAGCAAGAACTTGCCATATTCAACTGGGTTCTGAAAATTCATTCGTGATGACAAAGTCCCAAGTGCAATCTTATAAGGTTGTCCCTTGAAATCAAAACATCTCAAACTCACATTCTCCTTCATGTTATGTAACCAAATTACAATATATTAGATATTAGTAAGGCCGCAGTTCCTTAGTAGATGTAAAAGCATAAATTTCATGTTCATCCACTGCACGTATATATTCCAAAAGTTTTATAAATTCAACTAATAATCAAATATTCCACTACCCAATGGTTTCATCACCTATAATGTCATATCAAAGAGCTCAACTAGCTCTCTTGTTTCACCCAATCATGACCCCCCACCGATTCTTGTTGCAAGCTTTTTTTTCTTTACTATGTGTAAGAATTATTGAAATTTGTATTCCAGTTTTTCCATCAAAAAATTATTAAAAAATTCACAGAAAATAAAAACATTCGCAAACTTCAAACAAAAGGACTATTTTTGCTACATATAATAGGCCCCTCTGTCCAATCCGTACAATACAGCTGGAACCCCCCCCCCCCCCAAAAAAAAAAAAAACTCTCCACCATAAAAATCTATTGCTCAAACCTTCTTTTCATCTTCGACTTTACAAACAATCCCATTTCTTCTTTTTCATTTTTTCCTCTTTCTAATGAATTGAAACTGAGAAACAATACCCCAACCAAACAACAAAGTACAACACAATAATCTAATCAACTTGATACTTAACCAGACTTTTAAGGCATTATTTTATGCACAAAATGAAACCCAATGTAGAGTATAATCTCAAGATCAAAACTACCATAATTCAAACATAAAATACAAATCTATAACAAAAGGTGAGTGTGTGTGTGTCTGTGTATGTAAGCAATATTTTATGCCTCAAACAACATACCTTGTTACCCATCTTCTTGAATTTCTTCTTCTTTACCTTCAAATTACAAACTGCAACACGTTTTCTCATCTTCTTCTTTACCCTCTTCCGTTGTATCTCATCGATCTTCAATTCAGTCCCGAAAAATTCAGCATTCTCATGTACTTTCTCTTTTTCATCATCAGTTTCCTCGACTCGCTCGATCTGCGGCGCCACTGCGAAAATCTCAATAATTGACTTCTTCTTTGGCGTCTTCAACTTGGGCGCCATTGAAGTTTTACTCCTCTGCCTCTCCTTCTCCACTTGAATTGATTTCGAAACTTCAGCTTCAGCTTGTTGTGCATGAAAGTTGTCTTTAGGCTTGACTAGCTCCAGCTCATCTAACCACCACCGAAACTTGTTGACGGAGATCGGAGGAAGAAGTGAGTTCATTTCTCCTTTGTTGATCTCGTCCGTAAAAGGCCAGCATTTTCCCACATCGACGCTCCTCATCTTCGCCGCGTACTCTCTGCACAAACCCCCACAACACAACAGTGTCCAATTAGAGAGAGAGAGAGAGACTCAAATTCTGAAAACTCAGATTTAAACACCCAAAAAACAAGAGAAAAGTTACCTGATTGAGAAACCCCCGGAGCTTAGCATCGTGTATTTTCTTTCTTCTAGTAGCCGAAGAGAGAGAGAGAGAGAGAGAGATCGAAGTGGGAACACAAGACTTGGAAGCAGTGGTGAAGATCTGAAAAGTGAGGGAAGAGAGAGAGAGAGAGAGAGAGAGAGAGAGAGAGAGAGAAGGGAGAGATTGCCACGTCCGAGCAGCGGGAAAATGGAAAGATTACCTCTCTCTCTCTCTCTCTCTCTCTCTCTCTCACATTTAAGACTGAAAGTGACTTATGAGTGCGCAAAAGAGGAAATAAAAACGACCTTCTTTGTTTCTCTTCTTCCTTTGTTTTCCAAATTTTCAAAATAATTAGATGTTGTGAGCGTGTCATTCACACGCTCTTGTGTACACTCAAACAAAAGTAAAGATTCTTTCTCCATCTCACTCAACCGCTTCAACCATGTGCGTGTAGTCAACTCCCCTCGTAACCTTGTGTGCGCCTAATCTAGTGTTACTAATTTTCTTTTTCAAAAAAAAAAAAAAAATTCATATTAGATTTTATTTCGCATGTAAATTTTATTTATAAATAAATTGAAAGTAAATCAACAAAAACATGACTAAAGCTAGAGTACATCAAGACGCATAAGTTGAAATCATTATAAGAATTCCACCGATTTTGCACAATCATGATAACGTATTGAGGAGTGTTTGATACAATTTTTTTGGGGCTATTTGTCTACTATTTGACTTTTTCATCAATTAAAACGTATATTTTATAATTCAGCTCATAATTAATTAAAATGTAATTGATATTTGAAATAATTTTTTATTTTTAAAAATTGGTTTTCAATATTTTTTCCTATTTAACCTATTTTACATTAATAATAACAAAAAAGATTTGAGTTAAAAATTATTTTACCTATCTTAAATTTTTTTAAGTTTTGTTAATTTACCTCTAATTTTTATAAGATAAGATTTAAAAAACTACAAAAGAAAACCAAAGTGACTGAAAATAAATTTAGATTTATGCCTGAAAAGTCAACAATAGAAACCATACACCTATTCAGACAATTAATTGTAAAGTATTAATTGTAAAGTATCAGGATAAGAAATAGGATTTATGGTATTTATCAATTTAGAAAAGACGTAATCAGGATAAGAAATAGGATTTATGGTATTTATCAATTTAGAAAAGATGTATGACAGAGTTTTAGAGAAATTATGTGAAAAATTTTAGAAAAGAAAAGTGTAAGACTAACGTATATTGAAACAATCAAGGACATGGTGACAAAATTGAGGACATTGGATTTATTAACCGAAAAGTTTTTAATAAAGATAGGGTTAAATTAAAGTTTAACTTTAAGTCTCTATCTTTTTACACTAATTATGGATGAACTTACAAGACACATCCAAGACATGATATCATGGTGCAAGTTATTTGCAAATGACATTATCTTGATCAATGAGACATGTGAAGGAATAAATGGTGAGCTAGAAATTTGGAGAAAACATTGGAAATAAAATGATTTAGACTTGGTAGAGCAAAGACATAATATATGAAATTTAAATTTCGCAATAAGTATCATTGAGAAATAGTTAAAATAAAAGATGATAATTATTTGTAAGTAAGATATTTAAGTTTAGCAGAGATAACTATGGTAGGAAGGGTTATGGTAGTTGTAATCGATGTCAACATCATAGATGCTTCGACTATGATTTACATGGTAGGAAATGGTATTTCAAAGATCAAGGCATTTGTCGAGTCAATTAGTTAAACTGTTAGGACTACCAAAAGGGGAGTAGTTGTAGATAGGGGTCTTATGACACTTAAATCGAGTCGAGTAATTTTAATACTTGAGTTTGGCTCGAGTGTTGGTTAAGTGAGGTCAAACTCGAGCACGTTGAATTTGTATTTCTTGAACTCGAGCTCGGTTGTAGTGTCATCGAGTAACTCGAGTTCGATTGCCATTAGGGTTAGCGACGATGGACCATGTGAAACTAGAGCTCAAACTCCAGCTCGAGAACGTACTCAATCCCGAGCTCAAACCCAAGATCATAACTGAACTCGAGATCAAACTTAGGTTTCGAGTTTCAAAATTGATAGAATTTTGTCTAATTCAAACTCAAGTTCCTAGTTTCAAAATTGACAGAATTTTGCTTATTTTTTGGACATTCCAAATCCAAACCTGCTTTCAATAAAATCCTAATTAAATCCAATTATAATTCAGTTTGCAACAACACAAGCATTGAATAAAATCCATAACAACTATTGAATAAAATCCAACCATATAAGTTTGCAACCACATGAATCATAATTAGTTATAGATTACATTTATAACAATTCCTTCAAAATAAAACTATGCCAAGTTTTGACAACAACATGATGTCATAGAAATAAAAGTACTCAACTCAAGTCTCAAAGTTTGCCAAGACAACATCCTCTAACACTCAAGTTTCTCCACAGCAACATCCAAAAAATAAAGCTATGCCAAGTAGTCAACAATTCAGCAATATCATCTAGTAATATCCTCCAGCACTCAAAAACTCAATCTATATAAGTCACAAATATTATGAAAATAAAGATATGTCAACAATAAAAATAAGAAAATAAAGTCGATTAATTGTTTATACCATACTTATATACTTACTTTTTGTCGGATGTACTAATAGAATTTCCTTCACCGTAATGATGTCTTTCTGCATATAAAAAAAATCAATATACGTTAACAAAATATATATGAAATTTAATATAATGAAATGTATTAATATGTATTAATACTTACCTTTACCTTATTTCTGATCTCATAAAATTTCCACATCTAGTCTCCTCCACACATGACAGCTTGAAATGTTTATGAGGCCAAAGAACCATGATATGTATCTATCATCCACGTTCCTACACTAAATGTAGCCACCGATGCTACTATGCTAAGAGGAATGACTAATTTATCTCGAGCAACCTAAGATAAAATTTTGTAAGTGACTCTGTTGACCTTTCACCACTTCAAACTCTTATCCTTAGTCGATTTTCTTTTGGAAGGTTTGGCCAAATAATCATCTAATTTATTCATTTGAAAATGTATACCAAATCTTCTCTTAACAAAATCCTCAAATCCAACATCAGCATCATGTGAAAATTTTTACCTCTGAGTAGAAGAACTCGCACGATATGATGAAACTGAGTCTTTGTCATGTAAGGATTCAACCGAAATATATTCATCATATAGTTTATATAGAACATTTCTCACCTTGCTAACATATTGCTTGACTACATCCTCTCCAACCATGAGTTCATAATAATACTCAACTGAAATTAGATTCTTTGCAGGGTCTAACACAGTAGCTATTGTTATAAACAAATTAACTTTCCACCAATATTTATTAAATTTGATTTTCATTTTTTTCACCTCTTGTAATGAAATCATCTAAATCATAAATTTTTTCATCTATTATCTTCTTTATGGGGGCCACTTCTTTGAGAGACAAATTTACGATCGGATAGTCAGTTCCAAAAATAAGCAATGTAACAAGTTTAAAATAGTCAAATACCTTTCAAATCTTGTCAACTTTCTCCTAATCCTCAACTGTTAGACAATAAATATATTTAACATTTTGTTCTTTAAAGCAAAGAAAAACAACACGAAAATCATAAAGCGCATATCAACATATCAAATGTTGAGTTCCAAAGAGTTCTATAATCATTAATCAATTTTCTTCCAAAACCAATCAAATTTCTTTTAGCTACACATTCAAAGAATATTATTATATTGGACTCCGAACAGTTGATATAATCAACTGTATCTCTTGTTTTATCAACAACATCATGAAGCTTCCCAATCCCATCTTAAACTAATAGGTTCAAAATACATGAAAAATCTTTCCATCACACGTCAAGTTGCTAAAGCTCGAAAAGTCTTTTTTCATAATAGTTACGGCCAAATCATTGTTAAGGGTATTGTCAACCAATATGGTGTATATCTTGCCTTCAATTTTTCAATCCTTAGCACACTTAAACAAAGTAGCTGAAACTTCTCTACTCGTATACGGTGGTGGAATACTGATAAAGTTTAGTATCCGCTTTTGTAATTTCTAATCAGAGTCAATCCAATGACCCATGACAACCATGTACTCAATTTTTTGGATCTTTGACTTCCAAAGATCCATTATCAAGCTAACCTTTGCAATATTTGTAAGTTCATTTTTCAACTTCTTCTTTTCAGTGTCATAAACCAACATGCAATCATTTTTTTCTATTTGCCTTGACATTGGCTTTCGTTCTGACATCTCACGTCTTTACATTATATTAAAACCCTCCTCTTCCACAATAGTAAATGGATGCTCATGCATCATAATCTAATGTGCAGTTGTCTCTCTCATTCTCCGCATGTCAAACTTGGCAAAAACAAGTTGAGGGCCTTTAGAAGGTGAGGCAATTCCAACTGGTTGAAAGTTGATAAGTGTAGATTTTGTTTCTCTCATTTTCTCCATAAACTGTCGACATTTTTTGAGATGTCTATGTAGGTGCATGCTAACTTAGTTTTATAGATTTTTAACTTTGAATCACAATGGTTGCACTTCATCTTTTCAACACCATTTACAATGCCAATAGAAGAAATGTGTTCCCAAACCCATGATTTTTTTCCCTTTGCTGCTCCCCAAATTGATTTTCTTTTGTTTCTTTTGCCACTTCATCTGTACCTAGAGCTATCATTTCACTACCATCTCATTCTTCTTCTTCTTCATCATCATCTTCTACTTCTTCTTCACCACCATCTCCTTGTTCCTCCATTTCCTTGGTCTATTGTTTAATTTCTACCTCTATCAGAAAGGATGTGTTATCAGTATTTCGATGTAGGATTTGCACATTCTGTCCTCCTTGATCAATAGATGTACTATAACCAATTGATGTAATAATGGGTGTAGCCAAGGTATCAGTTAGTTCTATATCTTGAGATTTAGTTCCCTTTTCTTCTTATCACTAGCTATGCTTGCTTTTGGATGCATTCCTTTATCAAGACATATCTTGAGATTCAACATATCAAAACAGTTTACAATTTGCAAAAATTAAGACAACCACAATTTGCAGAATTAAGAACAAAAATCGCAGAGAAGAATTAAAAACCAAAATTAAGGCAAAATAGTTTGCAGAAGCCTAAATCACAGCGAAGAATTAAAAACAAAAATCAAGAACCCTAAAAGAAAATCATGAAAAACCTAAGAGGAGAAGAATAAAAAACCTAAAATGAGAAGAACAAATCGTGAAAAACCTAAGAGGAGAAGAACAAAAATAGCAAAATCCTTAGACTTCACATAGTCAGTAGAGAGAGAGATAGAAAGAGAGAGAGAGAGAGAGAGAGAGAGAGTTTACCTTTAATAAAAACAAAAGATGTTATAGCGGCGACAGTGACGGTGACTGGCGATGGATGATTCGCAGATCTCTGCTGCACAAAGAAAAAGAGGGTTGAAGACTTGAGGTCGAGAGCTAGGTGAGAGAATGAGATCAATTGATTTGAGAATGAGAAATGTGAAAAATGAAGAGGAGAAATGAAATTATACGGCAAAATTAGATTTTTGACCTTTAATTTTTAAAATTTAAAAATTATTATTTGTAATATATTTAAAAGAGTATAACTATAAACGTAATTATATATATATAAATTATTTTAAAAAATATATAATTATATCAGGTAGCTTGAAGAGTTGTTAAATTCGACACGATATGGACTCGAGCTTGTGCTTGCTGCAAAACTACCTAAACTCGAGTCGAACTTTGATCAAGTAATATCATGGGTACCCATAACACTACCCGTGACATTACCTAAGTCTCATAGCACCCCTAGTTGTAGCCTTGAAGGACTAGTGGTAGGTAGCTTTTGCTAAAACAATGATCCAAGTCGATACTAAGACTGAAACAGATAAGAGATAACAATAGTAGGGGTAGGAGTTACGACTATGATTGCTTTTCCGAACACTACTAGTCGAGGTTAATTTGGATACGCGCATTTCTAGACAAAAGAAAAAGGTTAGCATTTAAACTTAAGGAAGTTCAAGCATTTTGAAGTATACATGGGAAGGATCAACACATAGCAACTCTTTTGGTTCTATGGATCAATTCAGCTGCAACTCTTGGCAACAAATCTTGTACCTGCATTTGAATACTAGTACATGAATACAAAGGATATATATATATTAGATAAAAGAGAAGTTCTTTAATGTAAGATAACCTTTGGTTCCCACGGGATTGAAGGAACAACTTGGAGGGTTAGTGCCGATGGTCGAGGATTTTTTATTAATGGAACTTCATCAGCTTTTTCAAGTCAACCACCATTTTGATGAGGTGCTATAGCAATAAAGATTGTGTCAAAAGAGGTGAATAGTGTAAAAGATTATGGATACATTCTGCTAGTAAATAAATGATGAGGCCATTTGGTAGGCTTGTATTATTAATGTTTGATGAGCAATTAACTCCCTTGAAATTGATTCAGTGTAGATGCCTCATAGGCCTTGAGATTTTTAGGTTTGGTCCCAATGTGTTTTCATTCTTGATTATGGTTGAAGGATGAAGGGTGGGATGATGAATATGTTTATTTCCTAGACTTTGAGGTCTTTGGAATGCACGATAGGAGTAAATCTTGAAGAAAGAGGGGGTCATAAAGAACTCTCTACTAATAAAGATAGAAGGTTTATCAAAAAAAATGAAATTCAACATAAGTTTCCACTGATCTACTCAATGCTTAATGACTCCAACATAAGTCAAGAAGCATTTAAAACATAATCCCTTGAATTTTAGGTTGTTTTCAATAACTCTAGTGACATCAACTTCAAAAAAAGGTTTTCGACTTCCATGCCAAAAACTAATGAGTAGGATTTAGGAATACCTTGAGTTAAGCCAAATTAACGATAATGGATGTGGAGATCCGATAATGGATGTTGCAAAAGTTCAGGTTATTTATACCAAAATAACCTATTCACCTTCAGAATTATTGCACAAATGAATAGAATGTAAACGATTGTATTAAAAAATCACCCCAAGGTAAATTCCTAAGACAGAATTATACCAAAATGAGTAATTTAATAACACAATATATCACTGCAACTATATCCAATAATAGCTATTAAATAAAAAAAGAACACCAGAAGTTAACAAAATTCGGCCAAATATGTCTACATTCTCAAACATTATTAGAATAAATTTCACTAATTTTTAATAAAATATTACAAGAAAGAGAAATAAAATTATCATAAAGAGATGAGGAAGCAACTTGAAATGATTTGGCTAAAGGGCGCAGATTCCCTTTTATAGTTAAGGGGGACTCTCTTCCTCCGACTTCTATTTCAATATAGGATTTCAATTTTTTGTCACATACAACAAATTTTCACCATGGCAAAAATTCTTTTACAATTCTTTCATAAATACAATTTTCAATAGTGACTGCAATTTTCAATTTTAATTTTCAAATGCTGATACAGAAGCGATAGTATTAGCATGACCAGCAGGTGGTCTAATGATCCTCTTTTCCTTATTTAGTGCAATTGATTCAAATTGTTGTGGAGGTTCTTAGGTCGAAACCTCTTCATTTGATTCTTCTCCTACCATGGAAGAGTCACCATCAATTTTTTCATTTGCTGAGATAATTCTACTTCTTTCAAATTGTACCTATTTGAAAGTACTATCTCTATGCTCCATGTTTTTTAAAGTTATCTTTGACATGGAAGATTCATTAAAATAAAATTTCTATTGAAAATTATTTTCTTTATTTCTGGACACCAAAGGCAATAGCCTTTCATCCCAGTTGTGATCCCCATGAAGATTCCCTACTTTACTCTAGAATCCAGTTTTTGACTCCTTAACATGATAATATGCAATGGAGCCAAATATATGTAAGGAATCATAATCTAGAGCAGCCTTTCTAGATCATTTCTCCAATGGTGTTTTATCACCAATACCTGTAGATGGTAAGCAATTAATAAGATGGCAAGTACTAACGACGGTTTCACCGAAAATTTTTTGCCTAACCCAACATTGGAAAACATGTACCAAGCCTTCTCCAATAATGTCCAGTTCATACGCTCTGCTACCCCATTCTGTTATGGTATATTTCTGACAGTGAAATGTTCGACAGTACCTTCATCTTCACAAACTTTCAAAAATGGATCATTTCTGTACTCTCCACCAATGTTTGTGCGGAGATACTTTACTTTTCTATTTGTTTGAGTTTCCACCAGATTTTTCTATTTAAGAAAAATTTCTAACACTTCAACTTTTGTCTTCATTGTATACACCTAAGCTCTTCGGGAAAAATCTTCAACAAATGTCATATAATAATATTTTTCTTCCAATGAAGTTGTCTTGAAAGGGCCCCATACATCTGAATGAATATAATCCAAAATACTTTTAGTATCATGGATTGTTGTATCAAATTTCATCCATATTTGCTTCTGTTTGATGCAATGCTCATAAAAATCCAATTTGCAATCTTGTACTCCTTTTAACAATCCTTGATCTATCAGAATTTTCAAGAATTTTTCATTAGCATGCCCTATTCATATATGCCACAACCTCATTGCTTTTAACGTCTGATCATTAGTAGAAACTGGTGTTGTTGCTGCTGTACTACCCAAAAAAATAGTGCACATTGTTGTTTTTTTGAATTCACTTTAGCACCGTAAATGCACTAGAGATGATTTTCATTATTTTGTCTTTTTCCTCCACATCAAAATCTTTTGATTCTAAGGATCCAATGGAGATGAGATTTTTAATCATATCTGGTACATATTAAACACGTTAAGATCCAGATTGATCTATCCTAATTTCTCAAACTAATTAAATCAATCCTATGTGTGATGAGAGTCACATTATTTGCTATATAGACCACTCCATCTTTCTGTTCTTTAAAATGAAAGAACCATTTTTAATTGGGAGACATATGATGGTTACAAATTGAATCCTCGCATACTGGAATGGTTGGTTGATGGCACAACAACAATTAAGAGGTTTATGTTTGTATCATCATATTTAGCTACATTTGAATCTAAAATAGTCTTCCCCTTGTTAGATTTCTTTTATTCTTTAGTTTGGGACAATCTTTCTTTCATTGCCCTTTGCTTGACAAAAGGCACAATCATTTTTTTTTTTAAGTTTGGATCTTAACTTTGATCTCTCTCTCATCCCTTTATTTTGATTCTGCGAACGCCCTCTAACAACTAAAATTTCTACATCTTTATTTATATTTTCTTGCTTTCCTTTCATTCTTTCTTAGATCATAATTATATAAGACAACAGTTATTTCACTAAGAGAAACAGTAGTTTTCCCATGAAGTAGGGTAGTTTCAAAATATTCAAATTTATCAAAAAGGGGTCCCAACAATATTGAGTCAGATCTTCATTTTTTAAAGTCTCGTCCATATTCATTAGATCAGTAATCAACTGATTAAATCAGATGATGTGATTATTTGTAATGGTACTCAGAACATAGTTGAAGCAAAATAGTCTCTTTTTCATATAGAGCTTATTTTGACTGTTCTTTTTCAAGAATTTTTCTTCTAGTGTCTTTCACAATTTACTTGTAGAAATTTCTTTTGAAAAAGTATACTTTTGGTCTCTAGAAAGGCACGATCAAATTGTACTTCATACTAATCTATTCATCATCTTCCATTCCTTCTCCTCAGCATCATTTGATTTCTCTTCTTCAATGGAAATATCTAGACTTTGCTGAAAAAGAACATCTAGAACCTTTCTTTGCCACATGCCAAAATGACCGGTTCCATAAAAAATCTGCACTGCAAATCTGACATTTGTAACTACAGTTCTTGCCAGAATTGATGATGTCAACATGGATGACTTTGCATTGTTAGCTATTTCTACCACCTGTACTATTTAATAGCTGTTGATGCAAAATGGCGATTAACATAGAAAAATCTTTTTTGATGTGAAAGATTAGACTAAACTACAATCACAGAACATACTAAGATCAATCGGGCTCAATGTCTATTAGTCCAAAAAAATCTTTTCTGATATGAAAAATCAGATAGAACTGCGACCACAAATCAGACTAAGATAAATGGGCTCGTATACCAATTGTTATGAAAGCTTTATACCAAAATAGCCTATTCACCTTTGGAATTATTGCCCAAGTGAATAAAGCGTGAACGATTGCACTGAAAAATTATCCCATGATAAATTCTTAAGACAAAATTATATCAAAACTAATAATTTAATAGAATAATATATGACTACAACTATATCTAACAATAACTAGTAAATAAAAAAAAATCAAAATTTAACGAATTTCAACCAAATATGTATATGTTTTTTAACACTATTAATTTTTAATGAAATATCACAAGAGAGAAAGAAAATTGCCATAGAGAGATGAGGAGGCAACTTGGATGACTTGGCTAGGAAGGAGTCGCTTTTATAGCCAAGAATGTCTCTTCATCTATTCCTATTTTAACGGGATTCCAATTTTTTTTCACTTACAACAATGGAGTTGTTGTTTGGCCCTCGGCCAAGTGCCCAAAAAGAAAATCTTCTGCCATCAATATTTGCGTATCTCTTGACCACTTTAATAGTTATATCACTTTTGGGTTTGAGATTGGCAAGATTAACTCTTACCCAGGCACACACGTAAAGTTGATAAGTAAAAGGACACCATTCTTTTACGATGGGAATTTGGATTTTTTTGATTCGGCTAACCATCGGTGAAATGACACGTGAAGGTTGGGTATCACGTAGAGTATTTCACCACATATCGAATGGGGTTTTGGGAGCACTGATTCATCGCCTTTGTCATAGCAAAAAGAAGGAATGCACTGGTGAATAAGAACTGAAGAAACCAAAGGGTGCTCCGATGGTTCTCACATCTTCACTTTTTTCTAGATAGAAAATAGTTTTGGCAAAAAGAGTGACAGAGCAGAGCTAAGATACAAGGAGCCTGATACTATTGCAGAAACAATATGACTAACATTGGGTACTCTTTATATTGAACTTATGGAGATAAAGTACTTGTACAGCCGTACTAGTAGGAAGCATGGTTTTTGGCATCAATAACTTGTGACCCTTTTTAATTAGCTGCTATGAACAGGTTGTATGCATGACATTTCTTGTTGAAAGCAATAACATCTGCGGATGAGGCACCAGGCATGGGGTAAATCTCTTGGCCAAGGATGGGGAGACTAGTAATCACAATCATATCGAAAAGTGTTGGGCTCATCATGTCGAAAGAGAAGATGAACCCATTGATTGCTATCAACCAGAAACTAGGAAATGAGGGGTAAGTTGTTGTCGGCTGAAGTGTTAAAACGACTTAGTTGAACAAAGTCGAAATACTTCCCTAATACAGGGGGCGTTACCTTTGAACTCTTGAACCATGTTGAATGAGTCAATATAAATATCGGTGCGATTTGGCTAACTTCTAATTGATCTTGAATGTGATGCCAAGTGAACCCAATCGGCAGGCATCGGCAAATTCATGCCTTTTGGAACTAGAAATTCCTTCGCAGCATCTACGCATTACCAAAATCTACCAAGGCGGGGCCAAGAATGCAAGAATTAGAGTTTTGATCTTTGTACATAGCGAACAAGAGAGTGGGCCGCATTGGTATCAAAGAGAGAATTGCATGAACAGGAAGAAAGCAGATGCCATTAAGGATTTTCTAAAGCTTGGAGAAACAAGGTTGACAAAAGTTGAAGAA
This sequence comes from Dillenia turbinata, assembly GCA_037126225.1. NCBI lineage: Eukaryota > Viridiplantae > Streptophyta > Magnoliopsida > Dilleniales > Dilleniaceae > Dillenia > Dillenia turbinata. The sequence goes on from JBAMMX010000022.1 coordinate 2,255,416, forward strand.
ACACGAAGGATTGCAAAAAAGAGAAAGTGTGTAGTGAAAGTGAAAGGGGGCGTTTGGATTTTATAGAAATAGAATATAAAGGAAAGAAACCACTGAACTTCTTTGGGATATCATGGGAGCGTTGGTTATCGAGATTAGTAATAAGATACTCAGACCCACGAACCTAACCAACGTTAATGGCCTCAAAAGTCACGCCACAATAGGACGACTGACGCTTCAACTTTTTGAAGCCAATTGTAAAAGCCAACGTTGTGCGGGGCAATGTTTTAATGCCATTTTCGAAAGTCGATGTGGCTTGCTGACTTGTCGACAATATGACAAGTTGTGATCGACATGGAGCCACATAGTAGGAATGACTTGGCAAGATCTGGAATATTCCTGAAGGAGGAAGGGGTCGATGGATTTGGAAAGTATGCGGAAAGAAGTAACACTTGGAGAACAGGTAATTGGCGGTGGGAAAGACCTTAGGTAGATATGCTGAATAATTTAATGTACCTATTTAGAAAAAAAGAAATAAAATTCTATGGGATGAACAGTCTAGATTTTTTTGAGTTTTGGAAAATGGAAGTCATTCGATGAAGCCTATACATGGAGAGGAGATGTGTATTAGTTCAAAGACATCAATCAAGACTATCTTTTTTTATTGCTTTACGCTGTTTTTCTTTATCAGTTGTTGTTTTTTCATGGTTTAACAAAATAATGGTTCTATTTCGTTATCGTCATCAATATCCGTTCCATCATCATACAAAATTTATAGTTGATTGACAGAGTCCTCCTTGGCCCAGTGAGATGATATGAAGGGAATGGTAGGTGTTACTAAGATGATATGAAGGGAATGGTAGGTGTTACGTTTCAATAGTTGAGATCGACACAATATGGATAAAATAGGCTGCTTTAAACCATTAACTGCATTATCAATAGGGTTCTATTAAATTTTTATCATACAAATTCATCTTTAAAAAAAAAAATAAAAAATAAAAAAAAATCTCTTGTCATCTCCCTTCACAAAGCATCGATGAAAATAAGGCAATCCTAAACTGCATTATCAATAAAATCTAAAATGTTTCTAAATAAGTTAGTAAAGACCAATAAAAATGCAAATAGTGTCATTCTTCCTGAAGTATGTTTTTATTATAGAGGGTATATATAATTTTATATAATTTCACTTCATTTAGTAAGCTAAAATTTCAAAAATGAAACAAGTAGTGATATTTTTCCCCCCTTTAATTTGCAATCTGGCATCCATATAACTAGCGACTCACAAGACCCACAGCCTGCTCTGGTCCGAGTCTGACCAAATATGTACCATAAATTATTATTATGGCAGTCTTTCTTCAGAGCATACGATATGAGTTAGTTTAGATCTTACAGAGAACTGGCGTATAGGAATGACAACCCCACCACCTCCATCAAAAGCAAGGTGAGTGCGTGGGATCCACCATCTTGCATGCCATGAATGCCAACATAATCAGAAAATATTGATAAATATTGACATTGTATAATAAAAAATTATGATACTTTTGATCCATTAAGATGCCTCTAAAAGTTCTTATGCTTTATTAGAGAATCATTGGGAGAACACTTTACCAACATTTGATAATTTACAAAGAAAAGTTTATCAATTTACAAAAAGTTTGTTCTATCTGAAAAAAAGTTGATGAATTCACAGACCCGTGTACTTATATGGTGCCAAATTAGCATACAAAAACATGGATGAGTTGCTGCAAATGGTGGGGTGTAGAAGCAGTATAGTGTGGATCAATAAAAGGGTTACTTGATTTATGGAAAGGGCTATGCAGTGATAGATGCGATGAGATGAACAAGTATGGAACACTGTGATTATCTGGTTATGGAAGAATGAGACCACTTTCTCAGAAGAGAGAAAGGTTGAAGAAAAGAATATATTCTTGGTTGAAGGCAAGGTATTTAAGGCTACTTATTATGAATGATTCCAAGGACCAAGAATTTCAACATTGGACTGGATTTGTAGAAGAGGTTGAATATAGATATTTGTAGTCATGGATATTGATACGATGCAATGGTGCTACCTTTGTACTTCATTAATATTAAAACTTGCTAAGAGATAACAACATGCTGAGAGATAGGGAGAGTGGCGTGTTGGGTGAGTCAAATTGGGGCATAAATCGAGCATATGTCTCATAAATTTTTTGTAAAAAGAAAAGAAAAGCAAAAATAAAATAAAATCCGTGCTTGTGAACATGTTCCCAAAAAATAAAAGTTTAAGCTCAATTGATGTTAAGTAATTTTTTAATATAAAAATATTTATATAATTGTAATTTGATTTTTTTTGAAAAATAACTTTTATTGTATAAAATTTTATACTTATTAAAAAGTTTTATTATAATAAAAAAGAATAAGAAGGTTTTCAATACCTCCATAGTGTGCCTCAGTATATTAGATAGGCACAGTCACAATTTGAATTGGATTGTGGAAAGGTTCATATCAAATTATGATCAAGGGTTCAAGAACCATTGATTGGTTCATAGTTCTAAAACTGAAATTGAAATCAAAATCAAAATTGTATTTTATAAGATTTGGTTTTAATTTTTTATTTTAGAAAATCGAGAACTTACAGTTCAGATTAGTAGTTCTTTTTATTAAAAATTAAGATTTATAATATTAGAAATAAAATATGATAATTATCAATGAAATACAGTGAGATGTGTGTCATTTCCACTTTTCAATCTACATCATCAATTAGTACACATAAATATTTAAATAAAATTACAATATTAACAAAAAATTATTAAAAATAAAAATATAGAATATTTTAGGTATACCAATTGAATTCGGTTAGTGTTAACAAATTTTTGAAAACAAAAGTTGTCTTCCTCCCTTCTATTTATTTTAAAAAAAAAAAAAAAGAAATTAATTTTTTGCTCGCATATCCTAGAATCGGAACTGAATCCAATCATTCAAAATCTAGTTCTTTTTTTTTATTTTGAAGTTAAAACTTAAAGCTAACCGGTTTTAAATAAAAATGGGTAATTTTAAAACCATAATCATATCCTAAGTTCTATGGAAGTAAAAACAAATACGAAAAGAATTGGAAAAATGATATTTTAAGAAAATATAATAAATAAAAATGTGAGTAAATATATAAATATAAAATATATAAGAATTTTTATATAAAATTGTTTTATAAAAATGATAAAATGGTTATATTTTATAATAAAAATTTAAAATGATTAAATATTTAATTATTAATTATAAGACAAATAATATAAAATTATAATTATAATTATAATTAAATAAATAATTTATTAAATATAAAAAATATATTAATATAAAAACCTTTATAAAAAATTAGTTATTTTAATGTACAAAAATATTTCAGAAAGTTTTTAAAAACGAAAAAAAATTCCCACATTATTTTAACACCAGAGGAAGCGTGTGTCAACATTACTTTTAAAGCAAGAAGTTTTCTTATTTTCTTTTTTTTTTTTTTTGGATTTTTTCGCGCTTGTTTTTGGTTTCGCTTTACATATTTCCATTGTTGTCCTTCTTCTGACAGACGTACGTCGTCGGGACCAGATGTCCTTGCTGCGATCCTTCCTAGCCCTCCCCTCTCGCAGTGCCCGGCGCGTGCGCTTGCTCTTCCCTCTTCCCGCTGAGAAAAATGATATTTCGGCAAATAATATGTTAGATTGAGTAGAATAATTAATGCAAATTTATTAAAAGATTATTTTTAGAACATATTTTAGTCAAAGGATAATGTATTAGAAGAAGTAGAAAATTAGAGAAAAAATAATTTCTATTTTTGTCTATAATCTAAAGGCAAACAAGAAAAATAATATAATTTATTATTTCATTCAAGCAATAAAAAAGAAAAATATTTTGCTTTAAAATTTGATTCCTTTTTTCAAAAAAATATGCAGCGAATTTGGAAATTTTGTTTAATATTGAAGTGTGATTTGAACTCAAAGAACACATTCTTAGCATTTACTCTCTTCTTTTTCTTCTTTTTGTTAAAAACACAAAATTACTCCTTCGATTTTGATCGAAATCGAGACATATTGAACCATCCCATAGAAATGAAAAATTTTGAAATAGAGAAATATTATTATATTTTATTCAAATAATATAAGGAATATTTTAATTACCTTATTTTTGTTGATATGTGTTTTTTATTTTATTAAAAGTTTTTCTTTTCCTTTTAACTAAGAATTAATAAACTGTAAGGAAGGACTTACGAGATGCCAATTGAACTATTTAATTCTTATATTAATTTTATAAATTACTATGTTTATTAATTGCTTTGGACTCTGATAACTTATGTTATTCCCTGTAACGTTATAGTGAGTTATTTTACTATTAATTTAATTCATAATTTTCTTTCTATAGTCATTGATTTTATTTTTTTTTTATTTTTTAAAAATATCAAATTTAATTTTTATTTCTCTAAAAATAAACACATTAGTTCTCTATCTATATAAAAAATTTAATATATATTTTTCTCTAAAAATAAGAAAATTCAGTTTCTTTTTTAAAAAATGAACACATTCTCTTAAAAAAAATCAATTTAATTTATATATTCTCTTGCTCTGCACACATCAATTTTAAGTTTTCTCACTAAAATACCAAATTTAGGTCTCCTCTCTCTAAAATTAAGTACACTAATTTTCTCTCTAAAAAGATAAATTTAATTCACTTTTGTTTTGACTTTTCTTTCTATAAGAAAATCAGACTAAGTTTTTCTCTTTTTAAAACTACAAACATTAATTCTCTCTCTAAAAATAAAATTATTTTATAAACCAATTTTGGGGGAAATATATTTTTTCTCCTTTCCCTTTGTGTTAACTTACCCCTTCTAGGGTAACATTTAGCCAATTTGGGGTAAAAGCTACCATTAGTGAACATTTGTGAGAGAGAGTTGGTATACAACATATCCTTTAAAGGAGGAAATAATTCGAGGAGATATTTTTTCATCCTATTTTACATCGAAACAAACATATTCCTAAAGACGAAAGGATCAATTTATCAAAATTCAAAGTTCGATTTTTAAATTTTTTTTTTTTTTTATTTTTTTTTTTTTTTTATTAAAAAAAAAAAAAAAATAAAAAAAAAAAATTTTTAATATCAGATTGTATGATGTAACATTTAAGGTTTTGTACTTTTCTTCTTTCCAATTGTCTTTGTACATTATTTTACTATTTAGTTTTTGAGCTTATGCCTTTGGTCAATATTTTTTGGAGAGAAACTTAATATGCTTAAATTAGAAGAGAAAAACATAGGTTAATTTTTCAGATGGAGAAAACTCAAAATAAATGTGTTTAAATAGAGAAAATATGAATTAAATCGATTTCTTATGGAGAGAAAATTATTTAGTTTTTTGAGAGAGAAAATCAATAATTAATATATTTATAGAGATAAAATTTTGCCATTGAACTATAACTCAACCAATTGGCACCATTCCCTTTCCCTTATAGATCTCAAGTTTGAGTATTTCCCATTCATAAATGAGAGAGAGAGAGAGAGAGAGAGAGAGAGAGAGATAAAATTTAGAATAATTTAATTTTTATAGAGAGAAAAATTAATGTACTTAGCTTTAGAAAAAAAATTGAATTTGGCTTTTCAAAAGAAGGAAATTTTAAAATCTATGTGTTTAAAGAGAGAAAAATGTGAATCAAAATGTTTTTTTAGAGAGAGAAATTTAATATGTTTAATTTTATAATGGAAAATTTCAATTTTTTTTTTTAAAGAAAGGAAAGCCTTAAAATCACTGTATCTGGAAAGGAAAAAATGTGAATTAAATTGATTTTTTGAAATATAGAAAATTAATGTGTTTAGTTTTCAAATCAATGGGGTTGGAGAGAGAAAATGTGAATTAAATGGATTTCTGAAGAAAAAGAAAATTAATGTGTCTAATTTCAGAGAGAAATAAATTAAATTTGGTATTTTTAGAAAAACAAAACTTAATTTCAATATTTGGGGAGAGGGAGATGTGAACTAAAATTATTTTTTAGAGAGAAAAATAATATTTTTAGTTTTAGAGAGATAGGGAAACTAATTTTATTTTTTGAAAGAAAACTTAAAATGTATTTTGAAGAGAAAAAATATGAATTAAATTGATTTTTTTAGAAATGAAAAAACAATGTGGTTAGTTTTAGAGAGAAATATTGATTTTTTTAGAGTGAGAATTTAAGTTAATATATTTAGAGAGAAAATCAAAATTTAATTGACTTTTATAGAGATAATTAATATGTTTAGTTTTAAAGAGAAAAAAAAATTAAATTTCTTTTTTAGACAGAAACTAAATCAATGTGTTTATAAAGAAAAAATATAAAATAAATTAATTTTACGAGCTGACATTTTTTTTCCTCTTTTAACCTTTTATTCCATAAGCTACCTTTATTCAATCAATCGAGAAATATTATGGGAATCACATTTGCCACTTGAAATATTGCTTTCGTGATTTTTTCCATAAAATTTTACTTTTCCTGCCAAATATTTCTTAAGGCTTGAAGTTATTGAATAAATGAGTTATCTCCAATGAACTTAGAAGCACATTCCTTTTTCATTTGAGCGAACTTCAACAAGTGTGTCTAATTTTTCTTCATTGCTACCTTCCTTTTTGTAGAAGCCAAAAATAACTTCACAATAGATAGTCTTTCTGGCTTGAATGGGGAGCTAGAGATATTGTGGGCACTGGGTTGCCTTCAAGGAATAGACTTGCAAAAACTCGTCAAAGGTAGCTCTAATGGAGGAGATTCGATGCTCAAATTTGAGAAACAATGTAGGAGGAAAGAATGACTAAAAGAGTCTGAAATCTATGTAGTCTCTATGTGTACAATGTGTAGAGAGAGTAGTGTGTACCTGCCAAGTTGTCTCTGTTTAGTATATATAGTATGCATGGAGAGTGCCGTATGTGCTCGGGGGTATAAAAACCCTAGTTTCCCTGTGAAGACATTGTAGGAGATCTTCCAAAATCATAGGAATTGTAATAGAAGATGTTTCGTCGATTCAGAGTCTTTTGAGATAGGAAAGCTTCTTTTTCCATCGCAAAGATCCGTGAAGGTCT